>VZRO01008065.1:41778-68000 GCA_013397915.1 Daphoenositta chrysoptera
CGCGGCGTCCCCTGCCGGGGGACCCCCGTGCCCGCGGGGAGGGCGCTCCGGACCCACCCCGGGCACCGC
Source organism: Daphoenositta chrysoptera (assembly GCA_013397915.1). Taxonomy (NCBI): domain Eukaryota; kingdom Metazoa; phylum Chordata; class Aves; order Passeriformes; genus Daphoenositta; species Daphoenositta chrysoptera. Next base: position 41,848 of record VZRO01008065.1, read on the forward strand.
GGGGCGGGGTGTCACCCCTTGCTCAGCGAGGACTCCTGCCCGTCCTGCCCTCCCCCCGCCCTCGGCCCCCGTCCGCCCTGCGGGACCCCAACTCCAGCGCTGCCCTCCCCGGGGAGCACCGGCATTTGACACGGGTTTCTTCCCTTTTATTCCCCGAAGGTACGGGGCTGAAATGCTAGCCGAGTGCTAGGGCGAAGGCGAAGCTAGGAAGAGGATTTGGTGAGGAAATGGTTGCTGAATTAAGAGGATAAATTAAGTTTAATCCCCCCCCCCAGATGGAGGCTGAGACCTATCCAGCCACTCAGACTAATATAGAAACCCCTGTGGAGATTAGAGGAGATGGGGAGGGCTGGGGGAGGAAAGCAAAGGAAAGCGCTGGAGTTTGACGATCCCACAAAAAAACTTGAGATAAACAAGAAATCCAAAGCATCCCTTCAGAGCAATAAAACGTTGGTGGGATGAAAGACCAAATCCATTTGGTTCAGTATCCCATATTTGAAATTTAAAAGACAGAACGAAGTGCAGAAACTTCTTATTAGCAGACATGAGATTATCTGCCCTCTGCCCCAGGTCTCATCCTAAGCTTGGTTAGTTAGAGATCAGTGTAAACCCTGAAACACCAGAGTTGTTATGTCTCGAGGGCTTGTGTGGAGTTTGGTTTGGAAATCAGCTTCATTTGTTTATTTTGCTGTTTACTTTGATAACTTTCAGTGGATTTGATGTCCATTTAAATTATGTATGTTTATACAGTCTCTTTGTGAATCTGTAAAACTGATACCCTGTTCAATGAGTTCCTTGCTGTAATTTTATGACATGTGGATAAAAAACAGGAAGAGATCAGAATAAAAACTCTCTCTGTGGGAACAATGCTGATATAGGAAAATAAGGAAATCTGTACCCTTTTAGGGTATGAGAGGAGACAAGGAAATGGTGATGAAGTCCTTTTGGACAGAAGATCAGAGGAAGGGAGTTTGAGCCTCTATCCTATAAAAGCACTGCGAGTACCTCATGAAGAAGTTGGAGACGGTAATCAAAGCCCTGACAGGAGACAGTGGAGAGGACAGCCCTTGCTTACCTCAGGGACAAGGAAAGGAGCCAGAAACCTGGTCCCTTAAAAGAGGGCAGCATCCAAGTTTCAGAGTGATCACTGCCAGGAGAGTATGCTCGAGGATGCAGGAATTAAAGTAGTTTTGTTAGCGTAATTGGGATGCCAGTGGTGTGTCTGTCTCACACTCTTATCAGCCTGCCTTTGAAGAGACAGAGGAATTGCAGTACGTGTGGGAGAAGTGCAGGACTCGTGGCAGGAATTCCTGGCAGGGTCAGTAACTGTGGTGTGCTGTGAAACTGCAGTTCTCAGAGCAGAGAATGAGCTCCAGACTCCATATTTGCCCAAAAGGCACATGGACTTCAAACTCGCTGGCAAAATGGCAGGCAGATCACAGCCAAGGGTGGAGAAAAGCAAAGCCTGTCCTTTATATACACTCCAAGTAATTGTTGTTTGTACAGTGTGCTGTCATCAAATACATTACTATTTCGATTTGCTTCTTTCTTGGTCTCCTTCCTCTCTTCTTTCACTCCCCTATTTCTTTCCTCTTTCTTTTCTAGCACTACTCATAATAACCACTGTAGTTTGTCTTGTCACATATGCCTATCTACCCGAAGTATTCTGTGATTAAGTTGTAGTTGGACATATTGAGGCCAAACTGATTGGAACACCAAAGTTGATACTGCTGTGTTTCAGGCAGTTATAAGATTCAGACAGGTTTTGTCATTTTAATTACAGTTTTGGGAGATTATCTCTGCAGCCATGCAAGCTGGCAACTTGCCTTCTGCTGTGATGAAGTGGGATATTCAGTTCTGGATATATGGAGAGGTGCTCTTCCTAAAAATCCTACCAACAAAGGTAATCCACCACAAGCCTGGTGAATTCCCTCTAAATAACAACATTACTCCCAGTGGCTTTCTCACTAGTAAGATTTTTATACTGTCCTCATCGGCATAGTCCCTGTTGTCTTCCAGTAGCATACTGATTAAAATTAATAAAACTTTGCACACATTTATTAATGCAACCTCTCGCCAAAGGGAGAAGCATTTTAGTGGATTATATTCAATTAAAGCTTAGAATTTTGCTTAAAAGATAAATGTATGCCTTGCTGTTCATTGATCTGGGAGATGGCAAGATGAGTGAAGTGTAACAGGAACCTTTGACAGTGCTGAGTTTTGGAAGGTTAGACAGTTGGTGAGTTTTGTGCCTGTCTCAGACCAGCTTGTGAGACACATCATCACCTTACAGATGAAAAATTACCTTTATCATGGAGGACGCAGTTGTACCAGAGAAGCACAGTTACTTATGATGCATCTTGTCTGCGCATTCATCCAGCTGCTTCTCCTTATCCTCACCTGAAACTTGTGCTGCATGGATTTGGCTTTATTCAGTGGTCTGCAATTGGATTCAGCTCAGAGCCATCTCATGCCAGTGATGAGATTTTTTTTTTTTTGTCTCTGAGAATATGCAGGTGTGCAAAATATCCATCATGTGCCTGGTTCTCCAGTGGTTGTAAATACTCGTTGATAAGGACTGAGACACAGTCTTTCAAAAGTCCATAAGCCCAGGAGCCTAGTGGTGGTGGAGGCCGTTTTCCATCATTATCTCCTGAACGTGTTCCACCAGGGAAGTTGCTAACTGAGCCAGCACATGGATTTGGATACACTAGCCCTGTGTTCAGGTCAAATATTCCATCCTTTCTCTTACCCTGTAGCACTGGGAGGGAATCAGTCCATCTAGTTTCTTACTCAGGGAAGCAAAGGGATACAACACAGAGCACAGAATTTTCCGCTCATCTCTCTTCCTTTAGAGACAACACATGTGCAGACAGCAATAGGGATGAAAGGAATGATGTCCTGGGAAGGCAGGAGAGACACTGTCTCATACTTCTGTGTACCCAGACCCCTCTAAAAGCTCCACATCCAGAAGGACCGACTTGATTCAACTTGCAACTACATTAGCCTGTTATATCAACGTGATTTGCAAGTGCTGAAATCAAGAGCCACCCCTTTTCCTTGAAAAGATAAAAATAGGTATAAATGCAAAGTTTCAAGCATGGCCATAACCTCCCTTCCAGGTTTTGGAGGTCCAAGGTAACAGGACTTGATTTTTTTTGTAAATTTCCAAGTTGGCACATCAGCACTCTCAAAGAAACAAAGTGTTTTTAGTAGACATCTAGACGATTACTCATTCATAGCTAAAAATAGATCCCTACACTTATTTTCAACACCTGATTTTACAATAAATCACTGAGGAAGCATTGTGCTGTGGAAGGACCTAAAACAGGATGTTTTTCCCCAAAACTATTTGGTACAAGCAAGGAAACCTTTGTTTGTGGGCAGTTAAGTGAGCAGATGGAGAGACTGAATGGCATCAGAATCTGGCCAGTGAGGTTTGCAGGCTTTCCCACTGTGATTCGTGAGGCTAAAACAGCCATGTCTTTGCCTTGGAGCTTGTCTTCACTTGAAAAAGGAGTGTAAATTTATAACATTTTCCAGAGTTGCTCCACATGTGGACATATTTAGTCCAGAATAGGATTAAAAGAAAACCAGTGAAAAAGTCTTTTGAGCTAGAATGAAAGAAATACAGGCATCTATGTTGAAATGGAATATTTTACACCTTTATAATTATTTTTATGAAGGCAGTATAGGGGGCAAATTAAGACATGAGGAATCTGTACATTTTCATAATTACGAAGAATGGATTTTTTTCTCATTAACTAAAGCCTTAAAAATTTTGCTGTTATCCCTCTTTTTTTTTTCTTTTTCATAATCCGCAATTTTTAAAAGACAAATTCCAAATATGTAGCATTGTGTCAATTTGTTCATGATCCACTATAGATTTTTGTCAGGAGTTTTTCCTAGGTTCTTCTCAAAGGAAGAGCATAAACTTTTGACTTATTAAGGATCTTTTAGTATGCCAAGGTCAGTCTACCCATTTTACCATCCCGGTATTAATTCCAATGAGATATTGACTAAGAGTGATACCAATCTATTTAGGTGTTAAATAGAATTATATAGAAGTGAAGATCTTTTTATTAACTTTAGTAAATTCATAAATTTATGGAAAATAGGACTATTACTCACTAGCTTTCAAAATTAAACCTCACAAATATAGTATCACTTAAAATCAGCAAACTTTAATTTAGCAGGTCACATTTAGTTTTATAGCAATAATAAACAAATAATGGTAATTTGTATCTTATTATCATTAAATTAGAAAGCAGTGCTGTTTCATAAATGAATGTATTTGTTGCTTCAACTAATCTCCATAATAAATAATTGTCTAACTTGGCAAATGCCATAGATGTGCAGAGAGTGCATATGACAATATCTCACCTAAAGCCATAAGTCTACTGCATACACTGTTTTTTTTCTGTCTTAACTAAATTGAGTGTCTTGGGTAGACCTGTATCTGATACTCGATAGCCAGTGTACATCTGACCAGGATAGGAAGTAAGTTCAGGCTGCCCAATAATCTCAAGGGGCAAGAGTCATGGAAACTCTAGTTTTCCTGCAGACTTGGTAGGGTTTCTTCCTTAGGATATTATTACGAAACACACAAAGGTTTATGTAAATTTAAACTACCTTGAAACAGTGAAGGGATGAGTTTATCCTATTAGGTTCTTAACTTCTGACACCATCTACTTATTTTAGATCTGGGTCTGAACTGAGCCTTCAAGGCTCTTTCTATCGCTCTGTTTTCCGTAAAACAGTCTATGAATCCCTGATTTAATTCATTTAGGAGAAGGAACACAGAACAATCCCTGCCTGCCATTTACTCGTATCTTAATAGAGAAACAACTATACATCAGAGACATACTACACATGGGCATGCTTTAAATGCTGAAAAAAACAAGACCAAACAAACAGCATCAGATTTCTCTTGTCACATCAATAAATATTTGACATGTATTTATTACCCAAACTGACAGTTTCAAGTCCACCAACCTTTCCGAGGTCTCAGGTTCTTTTTGTCCTCCATTGTCTCTCATGTGGACTGGCTGTAGCATTGCCAGGAAGCACACATGAGCATCTGCAAGCAATGACTGTGCAACAGGGATGAGAGTTTTTAAAACCTTCATTCGTGTGCTGTCAGCTCTTTCTCCTAACTTCCCAGCTTCCTGCTCTGTTCTGGGCTATTTTTCAGTCCCTCCATCTCCTTGCTTCCTATGACATTTCAGGATAGTTTTAAATACATTTCACTGGTTACTTGTGCTCCATCAGGACGTACAAACCCCAGTCAAGACCAGTGGTTCTACACACAAAGACCAAGAGATAACATAGAAAGGCCTTGTTGTGGCCCAGGCTTTCGAACGTGCTGCAAGTAAATGGTGAGAATAAAAGCAGGGAATAGGAGGATGATGACCAACAAGAAAAATACTGGTCACAGCCCTGCAGTCACCTGGCCAGTATAAACCATTACATTCCTCATTGTTGTCTCACTCTTTTGCCCTCACTCATTTTCACTTTCTTTTAAGCCACATTCGTACTTATCATGTTATCAAGTGTTCTTTCCTAACACACTATACATTTTAAATTAGTCATAGAATGACACTTTGCAGTATATTTGTAATTAAGAACTAGTATGCATTACGCTGTTAAAACAATAGGATTATGGGTGATAAATATTTGATGTTCTATTTGTGGGTAAACTTTATTACTTTGTTTGAAATTTAAAATAAATGTGATTAGGAGTGAACTTAATCATTTATTTGTGCCAGCACTCCAAGATGGATGTTGCAGTCTATGTGTTCAAATCCTAAAATTTAATTCTGTAGTTTCTTTCGGTAAGTATTACTTTTTCTGACTCCTATAGCAAAGAATTTGACAGCTCTTTGGTCACGGATTAGGGTGTCAGTGTCCTGCAAAAGTCCAAGGTAAACTCCAAATCAAACTCAAAATCTGAGTAAATTTAACTACAAGATGGGAAGGTTCATTAGCAAAGGAGCCCCTTGGAAATAGGGACTAGCAACATGTGTGGTAGCTTCTAAGAGCCAAACCTGACACTTGTTATTTATGAGAAAGATATTGAGTTATTCTTTCTATCAGACTTGTTTGTGGATTTGTAGGTTCCTGTTTTAATAACCTTGTTTTCCTCCTCCTTTTGTCTTCTTTAGCTGTGTTTTGGTAAGGTGGAGAAAGCATTGTTTTGAAATCAGAATGTTCTTAATAATGTCCCTTTTCCAACTCAGAAAGAAACTGCAGAAGCACAAAGACCAAAATTTTTTTAAATTCTCAGCGAAGAATCTAAGCATATTTTTATCCATCTCTCTCACCACTTCATCTCAGATAAGCCAATAATTCCCAGTTTTATTCCTGATGATTTAGCAGTGCAAGTTCTTCTCCTGCCAAATCAGTTCTTGACAGACTTTGGACATACAGCAAATGCAATGAAAAGCAGCAGAAGGAAAGTGCTCTTTTGAAAAGTGCTCTTGTACAAACCTATATATTTCTTGGAACGCTCATTGTCTTGAGGCGATTTTATGATAGTACTGTATTTCTCTATTGTCTGCCTCATGCCCAGAAATGGCTCCCATAGCTTTAAGCTGTCTCCAGGAGAGGGGGGAGAGAAGCCAGGCGAGTTCTGCGGCACGGTTTGTGTTCAAGGACTCACACACGCTCCCCCGCGCTCTGCAGAGCCCAGGGAGCACCTTCCTGCCTTTAGCTAGCTGTGAGCTGAGGCTGAAGTTTTCCTATATCGGCACATCGAAATCCTCCGGCAATTTCTTCATCTTTTTCTGGAAGCGTTCGGCCTGGCTGTGCTCCGAGACCCAGACCATCGGAGCCCGGGACCGGCGGGGCGGCTGCGGGGACGGCGCATCCCGGCCTCGGAGCTCGGGAGGGGCCGAATCCGCCAGCTTTCTCTGCACCGAGGAGGTTTAATATTTTAACAGTTATTCATTTTTCCTATGCCCTGCTGGCACTTTGTTTGTTAAATAAATAGTTTTTTTCACTTTCTTCCAAGAAATTGCTTTCGTATCGGTGGGGGAGGGAATGCTGAAACATGCCTTCTGTGGAGGAGACGTTCCTTCCAGAGCGTTCCCCCTAAACTTGTCTCAAATCGAGATACTCATAAAGTTTACATGCAGCAAATATTAAATATTTATCATTTGTAAGTGTAGGAGGTGTTGGAAAAATGATGCTTTTTCCACCTTTTTTGTTCATGATGATAATATAAAGAAAAATGAATGATCCACAATGCTTTGAGGAGTTCAGGTCACCATCTTCATATTAGTTTTCCCATTTCAGTCCTTCTGCTGCTCTCAAAAAAAAGTGACTTCAAAGGTTTCATTGTTTTTCTATTTAATATAATATGTATCAACTCCCCACCCTCTCATCTGTTCACTTCAAAGACTGATATCTAACTCCTGCTTAGGATACAATTTTCCAGGGTATTTTCCCCACGTTTGTGATTAGGTTTTCAGAATTACAGAATCACAGACTGGGTCAGGTTGGAAGGGCCCAGAGTGGGTCATCTGTCCAGCCTCCCTGCTCAAGCATCTGGTCCAACCTCCCTGCTCATCCCAGAGCACACGGCACAGGATTGTGTCCAGATGGTGCTTGGGTATCTCCAGTGAGGGAGACTCCACAACCTTCCTGGGCAACCTGTTCCAGTGTGTGGTCTGTGTCACAGTAAAGAAGTTATTCCTCACGTTCAGGTGGAATTTCCTGTGCATCAGTTCCTGCCCATTGCCTCTTGTCCTATTGCTGGGCACCAGCGAGCAGAGCCTGGTCCCTCCTCTGACCCCTCCCTGCAGACACTGACAGACATTGATGAGGTTCCCTCTCAATTATTCCTTCTTGAGGCTGAACAGAATCAACTGTCTCATAATTTCCTCATAAGAGAGATGCTCCAGTCCCTTCCTCACCTTTGTAGCTCTCTGCTGGACCCACTCCAGGACCTCCAAAATCTCTCTAGGGCTGCTTAGCCAGAACTGGGCACAGACTCCAGATGAGACCTCACCAGGGCTGAGCAGAGGGGCAGGATCACCTCCCTTGACCTGCTGGCCCTGCTCTTCCTAATGCACCCCAGGGTTCCATTGGCATTCCTGGCCACAAGGGCACTGCTGGGTCATGGACAGTTTGTGGTCCACCAGGACCCCCAGGTCCTTCTCCACAGAGCTGCTTTCCCACAGGTTGTCCCCCAGCCTGTGCTGGTAGCCAGGGTTCTTCCCCCGGTGCAGGACCCTTCATTTGCCCTTGCAGAATTTCAGACAGTTCTTCTCTGCCCATCTCTGCAGCCTGTCGAGGCCCTTCTGAAGGGCTGCAGAGCACTCTGGGGCATCAGCTACTCCTCCCTTCTTACTCGCAGGAAAGAGCAGTAACAGATGAATTTGCAGGAGTGAAATTTCTGGGAAGGCCATTGAAGAAGTGGAAGACTCCAAGATCTGCTAGTTCACTTTCATTAAGTCAGTCTCTTCTCTTCCTCCCACAGGGAAACATGAGCACTGGAGGAAAAAGCAAAAGTTTTAAGAAGTTGAATTTTTCTTTCCAAATCAAGGAGAAAACTGCTTAATGAGCACTATGTACCTTGTAGGAGCCCAGTCACATTCTTGAAGTCTGGGTGTTCTAACACGTTGCCATGGCTATAACATCATATACCAGTTCACATCTGGAACCTGACATTAAAAACCCTCTTGTACATATCATATGGTCTCCCAGTTTACATGAATACAAAAGATAAGAGGTCTCCAACCAATTTTGTACATTGATTCACCCAAGAAGTTCCTCCTCTGTCTCTTCCCAAAGATCACTGAAAACTTCACTTGCCACAGATTAATCACTGTCTTGAAACACAGAGAAAATACCGTAGAGATAACTCCAGCTGTCTTGCAGCTTGACAAGCCTTTAAGAAGCTTCTGAAAATCATAAATTTTTGAAAATATGATTAAAAGCAGTTTTAAGTGTTTGTCCTAACAGAGTAGTAATATTTGTATAAAAGTACCTGGCAGCAAGTTCCAACCAATAAACCATAAAGGAAGGCATCAACAGCATTAAGATAGGATTACATGGTGAATAAGTTATGGAACCTTTTAACTTTTTCATTTTTTGACTAAGAAAATACAAAAAGGATGTGTTATTTATTTCATTTGACTCGACATGGTCTTACATCTTTTTTGTCATTATAAAAGCCCCCTGCTTGTGTAAATATGAAAACAGTGGGTTAGTGAGGTTTATCCTAAAACCATTATTCTTATTTTTGGGCTGAAAGATGTTTTAAACAAGACAGTAATTTCCTTTTGCTTCACCTGCATAGGGTAATATCTAGGTTCCACAAAATTCTAGAGGGACAAGTTCCACTGTGGTTACTGAGGGAAACTGCTTGGTGGCAGTCGCTGGCACAGGAACTGCCCAGACTCTTTAACATAAGGGATCTGGGAGATTCTTTTCTTCCCCAAGAGCACATGACCAAATGAACTCTTGAATAGTCATAGAGTAGCAGATTTTATGGAGTAGGAAATGTCATCATCCAGCTTATTTATGTTTATAATGGCTGTGTGGTGGATCCATATTTCAGGTCCCAAATGTCTTGGTGGGCTGCAAAACAGCACAAGGGAAATGGTGCTGATCTGTAAGGCAGAGTCAGAAGATGAGGGCACTATTCTATTGATGTAACCATAGCTCTGAAGGTGTCCAGTGGTTTCTGTGCAGGGCAGCTGTGCACTCACATCACATGTGATATCCATGCTAGTGTGTGTTAAACTGTCTCAAGTCTTGGTCAGTTGTGCTGCCCTCTGGCCTGTTCATGCTTCTCAATTTACTTTGACTTTGAAATTAAAGGCTGGATTTTTCCAGCACAGTTTTCTAATGCCAAGGCAGCTTTGATACGCCTTTCCACTCAACAGTCCTGTTAGATTGCGGAGTTGGTGAGGTGTAGGGTACTATGTTCCTGTCCCAGAGTCCATCTTGAGCTTGTTTTCCTAAAATTACCACCCCAGTTTTAATGCTGACCAGCTTGCCTTTGCTTCTCTGTTACCCACTGCTGAGATATGCCATCCCAAGTGCAGAGGTGAAGTCGCTGTGAGGCAGTGGTTTTGGACCTGAAGTTATGCGTTAATTTGGCCAGCTGTCCCCTTACTATGGACACACCAATTTATTATCTCTCAGAGACAGGGAAGAGAAAGGTATATTCAGCTTGTAATTCGAATATGAGTTCTCCCTCTGATTTAGCACTTTTTACTATGGATCTAATACAAATAAGACACTTTTTTTTTGTAACTTAGACCACATGGTTCTGCAAAACTTATTAATGCAATGGCTTTACTGGACTGGAACAAAAGCTGGTAAAGTCAACTGAAAGCCTTTTAGAGACTTTAGAGAATTTTGCATTTGTCAGATGAGCACTGAGGTGTTCAGGCATGATTTTTAATACCTATGTGCATGGGGATACATGAAGCTGCAACCACTCTGTTCCTACTCAAGGCAGAAAAGGCAGTTGTTGGGAAACTCCACTTTGTATTCTGATGTATGGACATATGTAGGACTTTGTATCCAGCTTCCAAACCATATGAAGGTCTCTGAGCTACACTGCTCTTGTGTAAGAGCAAAACTCTTGTGTAGTCTTAGTGAGTCCAGAAACCTGATGTGAACACTGTAAGACCTCATCAAATTTACTATCTAACAAAAGGTTAAGAATCAACAAATTATGCTTTGGCTTACAAGACGGGAGAGAGGAAGCCATTGACCCAGCCCCCTAGAGACTGCCCTAATTCTTCAGGTGCACATGATACAGATTAATAGGATTTCCTAAACAGTCTTAATATCTGCACAGATATGTTTTAACAAGGATGATAAAGCTAAGGCTGAACTAAATCATCTGTAATACTGAAAATACAGAGCTGAAGGGAAAAATAAAATAAAAAGTTTTTTAAAAGTAAAAAGATTCTTCTATAGGAATTGAGAACTTCATGTTTTTGAGAGACTTCCTTACTATATGCAACATATTTTTAAAATTGCTTTGAATTACAGTACTCTGTAATATTATAATTTCATTAGTACTACTGTGGCTTTGACCAGGCTTTCCTTTCAGAAACACATCTCTGTGTGCATGGTGTAGTGCCTGCTCTGCTGGTATAAAGAGCACGAGTACCAGGTGGGATATGGATACTTAATGAGTGTCATCAGGTCTGCTGCTTCATTAGGCCTGATACCGAGGGATCCTAATAGATATGCAAAAGTTCTTATGTTCTCACCAGATAAAATTTCCAGACAGAACAAGAAAATCCAGCAAAATGGTTGCTCCAACTACATTGAATAGCTGCCTATTTCATGTTTATATTCCAGTTAGCAATGAGCTCTATCAAAAATTTCTTTGTAGAAAGAAGTAAATACTGACCTTTACACAACTTGAAAGTGAAAATACAACAGAGTACTTTTACTCAGAGTAATCTATTCATCACTACCCGTATCTGTGGACCTATTCTGGATTTATAGTACCATTTTTCAGTTCAGGATCGGGCTCAAGATAGAGCAGTGATAAAGGGCATGTACATAACTATAGATTAACTGGAACGGCCCAGGCTGTATTTCTGTATTCTACTTACTAAAGGACCCTCCATATAAAAGAGACAAATCTCGTAGACACTGGGTGCAGGAAATCCTCAGATTTTATTAAGAAGAGATACTTTTTTGCTATGTAACTCTAAGTTCATTGCTTCATCTGAAACTGCCATAGCAACAAATGCCACCTGTATCTTTGCTTTGTAGCCACATTTCCTGAGGTCACTTTGCTGCTGCCAAACACAGAGATGACCAATAAGGATATAAATGTATGTCCCCTTTACATCAACCATATTATCTTTTGTAATATATTAGATCAGATCCTTTGTAGGTTTGAGTCAGGACAGTTCCTAGGAGACTCCATCAGCTTCAGAAAAACACTGTGTCCTACAGTGACCAAGGGTCTGGTCCCAACACTACCTTATAGCAATATGGGGAGTAGGGACAGTCTGCTGATGAAAAAAGTGTTGATGTAGCTTGTGTTTTCCAAACCCTTCTTCAAAATCATCAAGGCTTTCTTTTTCTCACTCATCCAGGAGGAAGATGATGGCTGAGTCTTCCTATTAATTAAAAGCATTCTAACATTATATTTAACATTATAAACTATTTTTACTTTTTATTTTACATAGTGAAAGAATACGTGACTTTGTTCTCCCTTTGTCTACCATCAGGAACAAATATTTTCAAAAGAAAGAAATAAACAAACGATGCCCATAAAAACTTCTCAGATCTTTAGGGCCTTCCAGATGTACTTTGTTAACAGAAATAATAGAAGCTTGCATCCTGTGTAACATATCTGTGAGACATCACACTGTTTCTTGGATTAAGCCAATTTAAAAGGTATGGAATGCTGCTTTGCTGGTGTCATATTTAGATATATTTCCTCAAGAATACCATTCTGTATCTTCCTAGAGTAATTTTTCTTTGATTTATTTCTATCCCTGTACTAGTCCCAGAGGTAAGCCATGCTATTTTCTGTTAAGAGAGCACCGCTTGGATCCATCTAATGTTGTCTTCTTTACATGCAGTAGAACGACAGCTATCCCAGGCTCACTCTTTAAACCTCTCTGACCAATAAACTCTGTATATTGTCATCTTCTGTAGCCCGTAAGTTTGCCAATATCTCAGTTAACTAAATCTATTGTGTAATGTGGCATGTAATTAGGAGCCTAAAATGTTTTCATCTTCATTTTGATAGGTATTAAATTAATACGTGCTGCTGAAAACCAGTACTGTAACCTTCCCTCTTACTAGCAATCTGATGCTGACTTTATGCAGAATTTAATTCTTAAATAGGTAGTATCTTTTCTGTCCAGCACAGCCAAAAGGGCACATCAGGAAGATGGTGTCTGCAGCGTTCTGCCTCTGATCTCCCCAGAACGCTCAGGCTTTTGGGCTATGGCTCCCAGCTGCACTGCAGCACCACTCACTACCAGAGTCCAGAATCCACACCAAAAAATAACAAACTGTTCTGCAACTGTTCTGTTGGCCCTAACTTCGAAGCAGTTGTGGCAGCACAGCCATCTGAACCCTGCTGGCCTATCTGTCACCTTTGAGAGCAGCAGAGTTGGTGTCACTGTAATTGTGACAAACCATCCACACATGCTCAGCTGCTGGTTATAATCACATGTTGTAACCACTTCTCTTGCTATTTGCAAAGCCATTGTTCGTGAACTCCAGAAAAACAAAAAGAAAAATTGGTTTAGGTGGTAAAAAACTTTGGTTAGTTTTCTTCATGTGAACAAGAAGGATTTTAAAAACAATTAGGACTTAGAAATGCAACCATGCACTGGGGGCTTGGCCTAGGGACTCTAAAACACTTATGAATACCTAGTCATGATATAAACATTTTAATTCCCCGCCCATGTTGTGTGTACACAAGATAGTTTGAATGTCATACAGAGCTCTTAGACACAAAATATAAACAGACCTTTTCAATTAGCTGCAGTGGGAGTCTCAGAATTCAAATGCCAAAGTGCAGACCTGTGAAAGCTGTAGGAGATCACTGGGGTTTGTTTATTGGCTGTTATGACCTGCTATCTGAGAACTAACTTGACACTGCTCCAGCTTGGTGGGTGAATGAAAAAAAAATTCCTTCATTCTCCCCACACTATGAGAAGCAAAGTGGTGACTTAGGAAAAGGTCAGCAGTAGAATGGAGAAAAATGAGTGCCTCCCATTCCTGTGGAAGCTAGCCACTGTAGGGGCTGATGGTAAAAGGGCAGGGGACAGTGTGGTGCAGTTAAGTAGGCTAGAGATGTGAGCTTTTCCAAAAGAAGTGAGGAGGCAAGAGGCAAGGATAAAGCCTGTACTTTGATCCCCACACAAGGGGATGCTGCTCTTCCCATCCATCTCATCTTAGACTGGAAATTCACAATCCAGCCCTAAGGGACTGCTCTCTTGTCTAAGATTTGAGTGGTCAGTTGGGATCTGGACAGGCTGGGTCAATGGCCCAAGGCCAATTGTATGAGGTTCACGAAACCAGGTCCTGCCCTTGGATCACAACAACTCCAGGCAGTGTATAGGCTGGGGTAAGAGTGGCTGGAAAGCTGCTGGGTGGAAAAGGACCTGGGAGTGCTGGTGACAGCAGCTGAACATGAGCCAGCAGTGCCCAGGTGGCCAAGAAGGCCAAGGGCATCCTGGCCTGGCTCAGCAATGGTGTGGGCAGCAGGAGCAGGGCAGGGATTGTCCCCTGTACTGGGCACTGCTGAGGCCACACCTCGAGTGCTGTGTCCAGTTCTGAGCCCCTCACTCCAAGAGGGACATTGAGGTGCTGGAGTGAGTCCAGAGAAGGGCAGGGGAGCTGAGAAAGGGTCTGGAGCACAAGTCCTGTGAGGAGCAGCTGAGGGAGCTGGGGGTGTTTAGCCTGGAGAAAAGGAGGCTCAGGAGAGACCTTATCACTCTCTACAACTGCCTGAAAGGGGGTTGTAGCCAGGTGGGGGTCGGCCTCTTCTTCCAGGCAGCCAGTGACAGGAGAGGAAATGGCCTCAAGCTGTGCCAGAGGATGTTCAGGTCAGACATGGGGAGGAATTTCATCACTGAAACAGTGAGTAAGCATTGGGGTGGGCTGCTCAGGATGGCAGTGCAGTCACCATCCCTGGAAGTCTTCAAGAAACACGTGAATATGCACTTGAGGACAGGGTTAATGTGGAACATGGTGGTGGTGCTAGGTTGGACTTGATGATCTTAAAGATCTTTTCCAACTTCAGCAACTTTATCATTCTATGAGTGAGGCTCTACCTTGGAAGATGTTAGAGAGGATGCAAAGGAAAACTTTGATTAAATAAGCTACAGAAAAAAACTTGCACAAAAAGGGAAAATTAGTGGATAATTAGAAATTTGAAGGACAGCTGCAGGTAACTGGGACGATTCTTTTCCAGAGCAGTTCTTGGAAACAAAGGGAATGAAATCTTCTACTGTCTCCTATCTGTGTAAACAAATTAAAGGGAGGCTACAGTTATCCCAGCCTGGCACTATCTGGTAGGTACAGCTGGTGCTGTCCATCCTGACCTCCACACTGCAGTGCAGCAGACCAGTCTGAGGTATAAAATTACTTTTGTGATGGTTGTTGTTGCTTCCATGCAACTGGACAGAGGAAGGATGGTCAAAGATGGGATATTACAGCTAAACTTTTCCCCTTTGAAACGAATGAAGTGGTGAGGAAAAGGACTCTATACCTGCAGTGGCTGTGTTGTTCCTCCCTTTCCCCATGGAACAAAGGAGAATGATGACTTAGACTAGACACAGAATCTTGCAAATTTTCCTTGCTAATAGGATATTAGATGTCCTTGACCTCACCAAAATGGTGCAGCTGTCCATTTCTTCCCTTGGAAGTCTGTGTAACTCAGTAATTACTCTTCGGTAAAATGAATGTATTTCTAGTAGCTGGAAAAGTGAAATGCCTAATTTCTAGTGAGTGAATGACAGGATCTTCAGTGTAATGAGTTAATCTATTGAAGAGTGAGAGCCATCATTTCAAAGCAAGATTAATCTGGTCCAATTGCCTAAATTGTATATGTAAATGTGGTCAATGCATCAAGGAAACGGCATACCCAGCACGAATCACTAGGAGGAAGAAACAACAACAAAAAAATAGTAGTGATGGTTGCATGCAAGAAAGTGGTACTAGCATTCACAACACCATAATATAGCTGTAACATCCAGAGAGTCAAAAACGGCTTCGTCAGAGATTAGTGCAAGAATGTTTAGCACAGCCTTGACTATAAACAGATAAACTGTACAAATACCAAGGGTAAAAGAAAAGAAAAAAGCAACTAAAAGAGAAGATAAAATCCGCGTTGTTTGCAAGGCAAAGATAAAAGTACATGGATATAGGCCTGAAATGGGTTTAGCATAATAACAAACAGGGAGATTTGAGATGCACACTCAAAAAGAGGATGTATCTTGATAGACAGAGAAAGTGAGTGCCAGAGAGAAGAACCAGTGAAGAGCAAACTCCAGGGGAAAAAACTAGAGCCAAGTATGTAAGCGTGCAGGATATGTAAGATCAGAGACATGAAATAAGTCTAGGCAGAGTGCTAAAGATAGCAAGTCAAAGATGAAGATAGAGGAACCAGCTCAGAACTGCAGTTCTATTGAAAAGCTACAGGAGCTCTGAATCCCTCAATTTTTTGAGGAAACATCTGGGGTGACAATTTGTGCATTGTAAAACTTCAGCTCCTGTAGTTACATGATCATACAGAGAATTAAGGATTTAATTTTAAAACTCAGTCGTTGTAGTTTAAATTGGAGGAAAAAAGAAGTGTTCTGCATAAATCCAAAAAAATCCAACAGCAAAAGGCAATGAGTGGGAAGGAAATTTATTCATCTGGGTATTTTTACATGATTTTAAAGCAAATAATATTATTTCTGAACACTCACAGTCCTCCCTATTCCCTAATCCCGCTTTGAGGACAGAAGTTCAGGGGAGTCAGGAGAAACCTCTCCAGTCCTGTTTCATACCCCCTCACAGCCAGTGATGACTACTTGCCTGACAGAGGTGTTATGGTATTTTGCACTGGAAGCAGCAAATAGATATTCTAAAAGAAATATCCTGATAAAAATCACAGAATTACTGAATGGTTTGGGTTGGAAGGGACCTTTAAAGGTCATCTAGTCCAACCTCGATATACAGGGATATTTTCAACCAGACCAGTTTGTTCAGAGCCCTGTCCAACTCAACCTTGATTATTTCCATGGATGGGGCATCCACAGCAACTCTGGATCACCTGTTCCAGTGTTTCACCACCCTCAGCATAAAAATTCTCCTCCTTATATCTAGTCTGAATTAACCCTCTTTCACTCTGAAACCATTGCCCTTCTTCCTATTTCTCCAGGCAGTCCTACTTGAAAAAAAAACCTCTTCAAAGGAGACATCCATGTGCAAACTTACATTCCTGGGGTTATCCTAGGAATATCTTTTGGTGTTTGAGGAGAGGGGATGCTATAACAGAACACACACAGCCACACTCCCTCACATGCCTTTGAAGTGGGGGAATGTGAAGTGAAGGGTTGTGCAAGTGTTGGGATCTCCCTCACCCAATGCAACTTAGTGCTTTAACAGCAAGAGGCCTTATGTCTTCACAAGTGTTTGAGTAACACCTCCAATAATAAATAAAATAAACCACCAAGAGAGAATGAGTGATGAAGACACAGGATGTCCCAGTGCTGTACTGAGCTCGTCCAAGGTGGCCCTGGGGCTGGAATGCTCTGTCTGGCACCCATACAGCCAGATGTGGCTGCACTGACTCTGCTTTTGCTCACACGGCCAAATGACAGCAAGGTCCTGAAAAATGAACCTTCTCCCATTCTGCGAGGAAATGAGAAGCTAACCTGGGGTATCTGCAGCAACTGGCAACTCCGTTTGCTTTTCACTCTATTCCAGGATATCAGTCTTATTTTCTACTTGGCTACCAGTGTCAATCAGCTACTAATAAAAAATCAAAATAAGGTCCAGACTTGTAATTTCATGCTGTGACAGTACAAAGCTTTCAAGCTAATACCTGAAGGGAAGTGACACGTTATCCCAGGGGAAATCTGGATTTTCCTGTGCACCAGAGAATCAGTACTGACTTCTTGGCTGTAGCGGACTGTAGAGCACAGCTGGCTGGAACATATGGAGAGAGACTCTATTTTCCTATCAGCAAGTTCAAGTTCAGGGGACAGGGAGTTAAAGAGCAGAGAAATGAACTAGAGTAAATATCGTTTGTGCTGTGGGCTTAAGCCTGGTGCAGACCCTGGCACAGCATGGCAGGGAGGACACTGGAGCAGGCTGGAAAGCCAAGATTGATGGCTACCTCATCTCTTTGCTAGGGCAAAACTAGGAAGAGGTGAAACACAGAACAGTGTAGTTTGTGAAGGACTGAGTTAGCCAGGGATTTCTTTTTTNGCCCTTGTGCCGTCCTTACTTCACTGGTAATCCCAGTGTCTGTGTGTCAGCACTAAGGCTGGGGCAGTGAGTTTAAGCATAGCACATCTCTGGCAGACACTTATCACCAGCCTTGTCTGGCTGCTTTTGGTCGACTGAGGCATGTCCTTAGTGTACCCAGCTGAAACAAGTGGCTTCTCCAGATGAAAACCACCATGTAAGGTTAAATTCCAAATCTTTAGCTATGAAACTGGAACAAGATGAGACCGACTTACCGTATTGGACATTAAAGCTGAGCTTCTAAGCTTAGCAAGATTAGTATCAGCTCTGTATCCAGCACAAGGGGACTGAGTTTGTCTGGAGCATGAGTTCTTTTCACCTCAGGAAAATCTGCAGAAAATCAGACTCAGAGCAGGGAAGTGATGGCCTTGAAGCAGGAAAGAGCAGATATGTGTTAGACATCAGAGCTCTGAAACACGCGAGTGACTTGGCTACCACTGCAGCAGCCTGGAACATGCTGAAGAGCAGCAGAAGGTCCTGGTACTTTCCTGAGGAATATTTTTTTTAAAAATGGTAGAGTGAGTGTTTTAATCTACTTCCCCTGGATGTGCAAAAGTCCTATTCATTGGCTTATTAAACTTTGCAGTATACTGGACAAACCCATTTTGCTTCTTGTTTGCACTGTGGCAAAAATCAGGATATCTTTATGTTAAGCACTGCACAGATGTATAGTCTGTTTCTGTTCCTGCTTTGCAAAATGCAGAAAATATATGTCATGAAATAATATTGTGCAGATGGAGAGATACACTGGAGTTTATTCTTCTTTATAGACACTCAGTTTTCATTCAAAGAACTGCCTCAGCTGCATTCTCAAATTCCTAAGTCAAGTAGATGAATTGGTGGAAGAGAAAAGTTTCCTGCATTTCCTAATTTAAAGAGTCACATCCACCCCTGGGAAAATACCAATTTTGAGAAAGTATTTCCATTTTTTAAAACAACATTTTGAAACTAACCAAAGTGCTTATTTCAAAATGTCAATGCTTAGTTTCGAATTTCTGTTTTAACTCAGACTTAATTTTCTCTAATGCAACAAGGAAATTCCCAGAGGGAAAATGTAAATCTTTTCTTGATGTTTGATTTTAGAGAAATCTGCAAGAGAGTAAACTCCAGGGAAAATTTACAGTTCGAGAACACGAATTATTTTTTATGGAATTTATGTAATGATTCATTTTCCTCTTAAAATTTGTGCCCTTGTTATTTCATTTTGCCTTTTTAACATTTCTGTGACATGGCTTCAAGTTAATAATAATTTATCCAACCTCACAAAGAAGCAAAGATTTAGATTAAAGCCAGTGGGAAGTTTGCCATCAGCATTGATAAGGACAAGGTGCAGCCTCAGGTTCATTGCCTCTATAATTGACATTACCAGTGTGTTTCGACTGACTGGGTGTCACCTCACAAGCTGATGATGCTGGATATTCAGTTTCCACCCTTCTCTTAAACTCAGGCCATCAGACTGTGAATTCATCAGTGAAAAGCCACTCATTTTTTGTCTGGAATTAAATCCCTAAAGCAACCTGTGTATTTTATTAGGAATTAATCAGAAGAGCAAGCTTAGGAATATGATGTATTTCTTTGTTTTGCTAGAGCATTTATATTATTGTTCTCTGTTTCTCTGTTTTCTCTCTGCAGAAATAAACTCTTTTCTTTCTGTCTTTGATGTATTCATGTCATAAAAATCTAACTTTTTTCATATCATCAGTTGCAAGTTCTTTTATTATTGCACTGCATTTTATATGTTAGATTCTCCAATTCATATAGTAGGTAAGACAAAGACAGGAGTGAATCCTATCCACAGAGAAAGTTTTTCATTGAGTGCAAAGGACCACGAAGCTATGGGTGGTGTAATTGTATAAATAATTTAAAAGGCAAAGAAAATAGATGTGGAATGCAATTGCTGAATGTACACTTTCTGTCAGATGTTTAATATGTTTTGTCAAGGGAATTAAGTTAGTTTTATTTTACACTCAAGCTACTAACAACACACACACACATTCATGTACACATGATAGCAATAAAAGATGAAAGTGCTTTCCTGCATTAGTTGTACTGGCTCAAGCTGACTGTCCCTATCTTTTGGTCAGTGCCTTTGTCAGTGCATCAATTTCTAGTAATTTAAATACACTAAGCTTAGCAGGTAATGTTACTGCTGGAAAATGTACGTGAAAAGCAGTTTCAGTACTTTGGGGAAAAATCTCCTCTCTCTTCTCTACCTTCTGCTCTCCTAAAAATGCTGGACATAAGTCGGGGCTGGATCTTTGTGCTGCAGCAGAAGGTTCCTGCTCTCCTGTACACAGATGCTGGGATCATGAAGCGTTGCTGTGTGCAGCTGTTTCTGTGCTGCAATGATGAGCAACAAAGAAAAATCGGAGTGTAAAACCCTGCATAAGGAAATGGAAGTTTCTGTCACAGATCAAGAGTGCAGGTGGGGTTTTGGACACACAAAAGATGAGGTGTTTTTCTGTTTCGCCTAGAGGAGCCCAGCTGTGCCAGATGAGCAAAGATACTGCACGGCCACGCTGTACCAGGACTCCAAAGAGGCCCTGCTGCCCAGACCTGACCACACAGGTGCTCTTCAGCCAACCTTGTGCAGATGTCTCTGTGGACACTGGTATTTCAGCCAAGGACAGGTGTGTTTGACACACGCAGTAGAAGCAGTCCTCACTTACTGGGACAGCAGACATGACTGATTTACAGCAAAGCAATCCTGAGCACACATTTCACTGTACTGGTTTAAGGTCAGGCTGTGAAGGCTTGTCTGCCAGGAGGGTCACTGACTGGCAAGGGAATTGCAGTGTTTTGTTATCTCACGTTAATTCCCCTGAGGGTGCTCATCTCAGTTACACCCTGTGGAGGAAACAGAAGGCACTGGCGGGTTATCACCTCATGACTACCCCGTGGCACTCAGCTGGATGTGCTGATACCATCATCAGAAGACCTCACACAACTACTCTGCATGTCACCTCCCACCTAGCCCCCTAGTCCAGCTTTGGCAGAAAAAAGTGAAGCATGACTGATTCTCATGTGGAAAGTGACCATCAAATAATAAGCGGGGTTTAGTAGCATTTGTTCTGAAGGTAACTCTGAAGTCTTCAGACTCAGACTTCTGCCCAGATTCAGATTAAAAAAACAAGGAGACTCCCATCTCCTTTCTTACACAGTTTGTATAGCAGTGGTGTAGAGGCAAAAGAGATTTCTGTGGGTTATGTGAGGAAACTTGTTGTTATTAGATAAGGGCATTATAGTATACCTCCGCACATCCCCTGGATCGATCATCTTTGTGAAAGGTACTTCTGAGCAGTCCTGTAACCTCCAGAGCTGATTTCTCAGAAATCTCTGCACAGACATTACAAGATTATCCTTTCTCCTACAGCACAGGGCCTCCCTACAGCAGAAGGATGGAAAGCTGTGCTGTATCCAATTTACCATGTGGTAAATAG
The DNA here is from genome assembly GCA_013397915.1 of Daphoenositta chrysoptera. Lineage (NCBI taxonomy): Eukaryota > Metazoa > Chordata > Aves > Passeriformes > Daphoenositta > Daphoenositta chrysoptera. The sequence goes on from VZRO01008065.1 coordinate 63,261, forward strand.
GACAGACACATATTCTTTCTGTGTCAGAACACTTGCAGTAATACATTTTGGGGGGACTGCTCGTACTGAACAGGCCTTTGCATGACAAGATTAGCTGCTATGAGATTTGGCCCCTGTGTCCAAGAAGTAAGTTTTGTTCTTGGTCTGAGTTTCCATGCCCTGGTCCCCTTTCCGCTGTGCGTGTGGCTGGTAAAGTGCATGGTGTTGTTCTGTTAAACAGCTCCTGCACACAGCCTGACTTTGTATTCTGCATGTCCATAGGCATCGCCTGATGAGAGGGGGCTTTGTGCTGCCAAGAGCTGCTGGTTGGAAAAATACTTCTGATCCTGTATAGTGCTATTGTTGCTCGATACCACTGCTTGATCAGCAAAGCTGTATCCTAACTTCTGCTACACAATATTCAAGGAAAACGTGTATGTCAGCAAGGGATCCTGGGCAATAAACCCTCAATGGCTCAAGAGCTAGTGAACAACAGAACCCTGTACAAGATGCAAAATTCACCCCCTTCAAAGGAGAAGATGCACAGGAATATTTAGAAGCACTGGGAGTTTTAATTTCCTTTTCTGTGAACATCATGTCAGGCGCTGAGGAGGCACTCACCTAATGCACTTCAATGCTAATTGAGCCTGTTGAAGTCAGTCTTCTGTGGGAAATGATAAAAAGACAGCAGCTAATGACAGCAATGGGCTGGGAAACACATTGGGAGGCCAAAAGAAGAGCAGAGCACAAAGACAGAGAAGCTGTGAAGTAAGATCTGAGCTTTGAGCTTATTTCAAAGTGGAGGTTAGGTATTTGAAACTGAAAATAGTGATGAACGAGAAGGAACCTTTGGAAGAGGGGTTAAGCTTAGCAACAAATGATCACTGGTGGAGGATCCATACCAGTAAAACCAGAACTCACTAAGAGTTCTTGCCCCCTGGATAAACTAACAATTAATCTGATCTTCATTTGTTCTTCAGGAGTACCTTGTTTAACCCATATTGTAAATGTTACAATACCACACTGAGAGCCCTGTGCTCCAGAGCCATGAGATAAACCCGGCAGTGCAGCTTCCATTGAAAGTAAGTAAAGCCCTACCCTTTGCAGTAAGAAGGGAAGCTTATAAACATGAAGGTAGCTGATACAAGTAGCTGGAAAATGTAGTAATGAAGCTTAAGAGCTACCCCCGTATTTCAGTGACAGTCTTACTTCAGCCCACTGCATGTGTCAGGGAAAACACTCATGGTGTTGTAGGACAAAAAAGTAGTTCAAAAGGGCCCCTGGGACAGGCTCAAAGGACTGAGAGAGTCGTTCTGTATCATTCTTCTGAGTATCAAAGGCAATCATGGAAGAAAACTTCTGTGACACCAACATTCTTTGGCTACCAGGAAGAACTGGCTCCCAAGAGCCTAGCTCTGCCTATCAGCATCAGAGTTGGCAAATATGAGGTCAATTCATTGAAAGAAAGGGAACTGTTATACACATGATATTGTGTTTAGAAGAACGTTTTTACTTTCTCTCATTTGGCAGAAGAATAAAACTCTCTCAGATCAGTTTCATGAGTATGTTAGTGACGGTCTTTGACTATCTTGACAGAGCTGTTTTATGTTCAATGCCTACCTGCAGTGTCACTGGAAAATTGTGGACACGCTCTCATGCTGCATTTCAGCCTGACAGTCCCCAGCTCTCAGACCACCACCAGTGAGGCTGAAAGTATTTCACTAGGAAGGGGCTACACCCCCATAGCTGGTGAGAGAACTGAGCTATGGAGAAGTGATGTTCTGAAGGCCACTCAGCCATGCAGGGTCAGAACTACTCAGTGGAGTCCCCATCTCTGGGGTCTTCTAGGACTGGATGGTGCTTCTGTCCCATCCGTGCCACAGGAGTGGTTTAAAGCATCACAAAGGCCACCTCTGAATGTTTCTTGTGTTACAAACAGTTCCTCATCCTCAGCCTAGGAGATCTAAAGGCAAAACAGGCACTGGAAAGTTTGAATACAAGCATTTGGGTTAAAACAAGCATCTGCCTGTAGTTTAGTGGAAGGATTCCAGTACCTGAAAAACTGCCACAACTGTTCTTCAGTTCGTTTTTCTGATCCTATGCATGTGCCTTTTTCTGTCTTATTCCTTTAGAACCTCTCAAATCTGCTTTTCAAAAAAGGCTGGATAAGACTCTGTCTGTTGAAACAAAATAAACCAAAACAAAAATAGCTCAGATTAACCCTGGGTCATTTTGCTAGCAAGAATGGAGGAAATGAGCCGTGGAAGAGAAGGATGGATGGGAAAGGGAGGGTGCTGGAGAATGATACTTCATTTTACAAACATCAAGATACCATCTGAGTGTTGGCAAGACACTCGAATTCCTAAGACTCCTATGTGGTGGATATGTCTAATGTCTGTGGTAGGAATAATCTAGAGGCCTCTCTAACACTTGTGTGTCATCTGCAAAGCAGGCACATCGACCCTCTTTGCCAAAGCTAGTTAACTTGGATACCTAAGTCAACAGTCTGTCTATCCACAACTATTTCCTTAGATGCCTAAATACAATTTACTTTCACCCACCTTCACACAAAACATAAACATAAAACTAACCATACCTGTCCCTAGTAGGATCTCTGGGTAAAAATTGAAACCAAAATAAAAGGAAAGGCCTTACTCAACAGGAGCCCATTTCCCCACTTTTCATTTTGTTTTTAAATGCAGCAATACAAATATTTATTTTGTGATAGATTATGGATGTACAACTGCTAGCTACACAATGCAATGAAAATTAAATCTTCACCCAACGGGCTTAGATGGAACTTGCAGGAAGCAACATAAATAAAAAATGTATTATTCATTACTTCATTGCTTATTTGCTGTGAAGGATATAAGAGTTTTCTCTTCAAGTGGCTTATGATTTCATAGTGCAAGAAAAATGAAATCAATGGCCAATATGCCCAACATTTAAAAACAATTCTTTGTGAAACAAAACATTATTTCCTATGGTGCCTTTCATACCAACTATATTCCAACAAGTTATGCATACTGAAAGAATCCGATTACAGAGATGATAAATAGGAAAGGGGAGTGTAATGAAAGAGATACTGGGAGACAAGGGGAAAAAGATAAATAATATGCTACAGAACAAATGTTTCTGTTACTCAGCTTTGTGTATAATGATTACCTTGCTGGGATGCTGTTGGAAGTGGTAAAAACCCCAGCACAGTCCATTTTCAAAGGCCACAATCAGCAATCATTTATCAGCTGCTGCACTCAAGGATATGCTAATGTCTAAAGGGCATCAAATCAGGCCCATAAAAGCTAATGGAAGGCTTTTGCTTTCTCTGTGTATTGGATCAGGCTTGAGTGTACATATTAAACCAATAATACACATCTCTCTTTTTTTTTATCTAGATCTCTACATCAAAAGAACGAAACTCCAAAAGGACTTTTTCAAGAATGGCAACAAATCACCAAAGGAAGATAAAAACTCTTTTAACTCTGCAAACTTGATGTCTTTCTGGCACTTTTTACTCGGGTGTCATTTCACAAGATACTTGGAAGAAAATGTGTTTTCAAACTGTAAAATAAACTTAGTGGGGCAAAAAAAAGGAAACTGTTACGTTCTTCTGAAATGCAAAATGCAGTACCTGAGGTAGTTGACTAATTGAAATATTACTTCAGTCACACCTCACACTTCAATTTTCTAATATGAAAATTTAAGTCCTCAATCCATTATAGTGAAAAACAACAAACAAAATATTTGCAAAGAGAGAGACCTGAGCAGAATGCAAAATGAAAAACAAGTGTTAAAAATACTGTCCTTAAACTAACATGTTTCAGCTTAAAAATCTCCTTGACAAAGGCATGGGACAGACTCAGTTTTCTACCTGGCAGAACAAGTATGTTTACAGGTACTTAAAAAAAATCAGAGTAATATAGCCTCATTTCTTTTTAAACATGTTATGCTGATTTCACAGATAATCAATAATGGTTTTCAAACATTTATGAATGTACCAGATTTAAATATAAGATGTGCAAACAAGAAGCACTTTTTATACAAAAAAGAGAGAGATTCTATCCTACTTGAGTGGATTAAGTACACTAAGAAAATCATGGCTGAGACAATTATTTCTATGATTATACTCTAAAGGTAAAAATGAGGGAAAGTAAAAAGTTATTTAAAACAAAGGGCAGCACTGACAAAAGGAATGGGGATAAGAAGATAAGGCAAAAAAGAAAAGTGTATGCCCAGTGAAAGCAAGGTTAGGTGGTGTGGGACAAATAAGCCACAGCAGTGAGAAAATTCATGTGGCCAAAACTCAGCTGGAGTAGAAGCTGGACAGAAATGTGGGGGAAAATTAAAAGAGTTTCAAATACATTACTGGCAAAAGCCAGGGCAGAAATAACATCAGCCTGTTTCAGGATGAGGATGGTCACTTCACAGACAGAGACAGAGACAAGGAAGAGGTGTTTAACGCTTTCTTTGCATCTGTATTCAACACAGATGATGGACTGAGGGGATCCAGTGCCCTGAGCTGGAGGAACGTGGCTGTAAAAATGACCAGTTCTCAGCTGACCGTGAAGTAGTGTGGGATCAGCTGCTCCAGATGGACTCTTATAAATCTATGGGGCCTGATGGGATTCGTGCAAGAATACTCGAAGAGCTGGCTGATGTCATCACAAGGCCCCTCTCGATGATTTTTGAGCAGTCTTGGGAATCTAGGGAGGTCCCAGTTAACTGGAAGTTGGCTAATACTGTCCTAGTTTTCAAAAAGGG
>VZRO01008067.1:0-29968 GCA_013397915.1 Daphoenositta chrysoptera
GAACTACAACTTCTTGGGGGTTTACTCAAACCTAGGCTTTCATACCTTTCATGTACAGCTACAACATTCCCATGAACAAAGCCAGCTGCACAGACGTGGAGATTGCTTATCTTCCTGACCAGTTTAACAGCCAGGAGAATCTTACATAAAGAACATGCCAGACATCCACTCAAGACCCATCTTCGGAGCACATGAAGTACCAAAGACTGGTTTTGGTTAAATACAGAAATACATAGGACAAATACTAATGCAACTACCAAACAAAGTAAGCCTTGAATATATTTCTTTACTATCATGCAATAGGCTCTCAAAAAGCAAGGGTGAGGTTCTAGGAGGAAGATGGTTCTGTGGGTAGCAGTAAAGTAAAAAAGAGACAAAACCAATTCCATTTCCAGGAAGTTCAACATCAAAGCATAAAAGAAGGTTGAGTGCGGCTGCTGCGAGGAGACCTCTCACACAGCAAACAGGTGAAGCACTTTGGAACCTGTATCTTCTGTGCTGAGCCATACAGACCACGCAGCTCTGGTACATCAACTTGCACCTCCTGCAGAGGTTTGCTGATGCCTATCAGCACATCCCCGACTGCCCCCAAGGGCCTCTCTCCGTGGTGCTTAAGCAGTCAACCCCTGAGCTGTCAGGCCCAGCACACAAACACACACCGGCTCAACTAAATGCAGTTTGGTGTCATGGGAACATACAGAAAACTCCGTCTACACATCCAAGAATGGAACAGACCACATCAGCATAATTTCGGAATGGTGAGATACTTCTAGAAACCAGTGTGGGTTTCCAGCTTCTCTGTCACCCATGTTGTAAGACATCCTTCTTTAAGGCCGTATTGATCAATAACAGCTTTTCAGAGAAACAAAGTCAGAAGTTTTTCTTCTCCTTTAAGTATTTACGGCACTTCAAAACATACTGAAGCATTTAAAGCAACACATATTCTTGTAAAAACAATTTGAGAAATGATGTTCAAATAAAGATTTTCAAAATTATTATTTCAAAGTCATTTTTTTAGGTTTGCATGGTCTTTCCCTGTGTATGGGAGCATTAAATCAAGTTAAGAGGGTGGCCCATCTATAGTTACTAACTCCTTTCAGAATTATAACAAACCAGACTTCAGGATACAGACCAACAACTCTTAGAATACCAGGTGGAAATACAAGCTCCAGACATTCTTCCAATGTTCTTCCAGACATATTCACAAACCCTAACCCTACAACAAAAAATTGGATCATAGAAATCCAAACATTTTGTAGAGGCATCTCTGATTTGAATTCAACTCTAACTGCAGTAAGGTAATGGTATTAACCTAGAAAATCCAGTGCTTATTTGAAAGACAAGTACATTGATCACCTGCTCTTAATAATAATCGTAATAATTTTAAGAATATAACTTCTCCAGTTAACATTGATAATTTCTTTTAGCAATTCATGAATAGTTTTTTTGTTGTTGTTATATGAAAGAAGCTTTCACCACACTTTATATTTGAAGACATTTAATCAAGTAACCTCCCTTTTTGGAAAAACTGAAGAGCTCAAGATTCTGAAATCAGGACAAATTCTTATCATCCCTTCAAATTTTTCTATCCATCCTTATATGTATGGCTGTGTTAAAGCATGTTTTCTTTGACTACATACACAGTTTACAAAGCAAACCATAAACACTGTGCACTTGTCCTGTCTGCGTTTTACACTGTTTTGAAATACATCAACTGTGATCCTGTCTTTTAGATCCTTTTCTGACAGTTTCTGACACTTTTCTGCTAGGCTGTAACATGTTTAACAGGTATTTATTATCTACACACATTTTATGCATGTCCTAAACATAAAATATTTATCTTATCAAAACGTTCTGTACTGTGCATTGATCCAAACTTTTAGAATTTGAAGGTTATAACATCCACAAAACTACTTATGCCTGCCCTGAGCAGGTTTTTGGTTTTTGTTTTTTTTTTTCCATTTCACTATAAATTTGGCTTGGTATGACTACTTCCCTTAAAAAAACATGCCAATGTTCAAAAAGACCTCTTAGCTTATAACTAAAATTACTAATTAAATTTTGTACCTCTTTTACACTCTTACATCCAGAAAAAATTTTAGGCTGGTCACCAACTAATAATTCAGTATGTCCTGATGTTTTTATTGAATACTGAAGAGGCAAATGTTCTTTCACTCTTCCCTGGTTATATTTGAGTCCAAAACTGGGTCTTTCCAAATATAAGAGATTATATGGATTATTTCTACCTGGCAGTATCATAAATTCTTCTCCACCTGAGAGCTTATCAAAATGATAAAAATTTTAAAATTCTATATAATCTTAAAATTTGTTTTGCTTAGTTTATAACTCTACCATAAGACACTAAATAAAATCATTCAAGTCACAGTAGTCCAAAACTCAAATGAGTTCTCTAGAAATCTGCTGCTGACTACTCAGAGATGAAAAGAAATCTATTACAAGAATTTCAAGTGAAGTGGAGTTGAAGTTGGACAGAATTAGAAAGTAAAATCTCTCTTAATGCCATAAAATAAGCTCTATCATGCCTATACTATTCCTTATGTTACCAGAGAATGAAAGGATAAGTTTCATTATCCCTAGGAGGTAAAAATAGCAAGCAAACTGGAAAAAAATCCTATCCTGGAACTTGGTCTTTAACAACCAAAGGAAGCAGAGCATATACATGTAATGATTTAAAAGCAATTTTCACAGAAAGATACCCACAGGTCTTTTATAGGAAACAGGTGTCCTGATAGACACACCGAATATGAATATCAGTTGAACCCAATTAACCTAATTTGATGCTTGTCCATACTAAGACATTTATCTTAGATGTTACACAAAATCCTTTAGGATATTACAGAGAAAGCGATAAATAGGCTGTAAAGGTTATGACATTAATTTTACTGTCATCCTCATGCTTTAAGCAGACATCAAAACTAAAAACCTCGTCCTCTGGGAAGGAAGAACTATCTGAAAGTAATTATAGGACTTATTATCATAACAGTATTAAACTAGACCACTATGACCCTACCCAAATTTATTTTTGGTACCTTTTGTTAAAAGAACAAAGCTTCTCAATGATGACTGCACCTTCTAATGCAGTTCAGGTACTGGAAGAAGGCATTAAATCAAATCTTGTAATTTCATATTAAGCTTAATTATGAATTTTAATTTAAAACTAAGCATGTAAAGAAGTGTTAGTCAAATATTATGTAATTTAATTTCAGAAGGAAAACACCCAGCTAAAAAGAAAAATTAAATACTTAGTACAGTTTAGAAAAGACATTCTCCTGACAGAAACCCATGAAACGCGCATTTGTATTTCAAAAGCAATTTTATTCACTTCATTTTTCACACCTGTTCTTTCACATACTGTGCCATCTTGTAAACGAGTGCCATGCAAACATTATTTCCCATAATTTAGAAACTTCTCAACTGAAACCAAGTTCCCCAAGAAGCCTGAATGTATTGAATCAGCATAGCTTCCAGGAAAGTTGGCAAAATCTATTTTTATATAAAGGCCAAGTGAGGCTGGAAATAAATGATTTAAACATTGAAGCTATGCAAAAATAGAGAGGAATATAAAAATGACAGACACAATGACTGACTAGTGTAACACACAAAAGCATTTGTTCAAGCAAGTATATTTGCCAAAAGCCTGCAGTGCTTGGCTACTTTATAAAATCAAGCACAAGGCATTAAGCCAATTTGTTTTAAAAATAAAAACCCCTCCAAAATCCTAAACCCCAATAACCAAGGAATAGCTGATTTGCATTTTTGAAAACCTGCAAAAATATTCTGCATTTCACTATTCACATCTTCAGTCTCAAATGTCTGATTTATTCAATGTTTTCTATTTTAGATATTTTTACATCAGGAGTTAATCCTGTATCAGAAGATCCTTGTCTTCCTATTCTATACCCAAAGAGATATGCATGTGGTCACAAACAACAGTGTGTGAAATTGCTCACTGCTTATGTTTCCATACTTAGATAATTCATCGTGGAGAAATGTGTGTCCATGGCAGAATTCTTTTGGCTGAGCCCGTTAGATGACTTCAGCAGAACCACAAAAAGAAACAGAACAGTTCAAGCCCAGCAGAACCTAAAACCCAGGCTATTTTTAAACTTTTGGTCATCCTGTGAGATGGACCAGTCTGAGCATTTCCTGAACTTCAAGCCTTACGTGCATTGAATGCCACAGTGGCAATCCTGGACAAAAATGCTTCCCTTCATCCTCTGCTGGGTGATGTGGGGAATGGTTGGCTGGCAAGCCTACGCTCTGCCCATCTGTCAGAGTGGAACTGTGCCTACACGACAGGTTCTATGCCACTTTCAGTAACATGTTGCTGAGAATAAAAGCTTATTTATGAAACAACACAGGGCAGCATCAACGTTCGGCTTAAAATAGCAGGCAAATGAAAAATGATTGCTTTTCTTGAGGAGATAAGTCTTTTGAAATCAGCCTGAAGGTTTTTCAGTTGTATGAATAAAGACTAGCACATACACTGCAAGAAATGAGGCTTTTCCACACATTTTCTACTATTGTAGACAAACTAGCATACAGTCTCACTAATTATTATTTTACAACTATAACTATCTCCAAAAAAGCAAGAGCAAGGATCTGCAAAAACTGTATAAAAGTGAAATTTCTCAAAAAGACACTGGGAGAAGAGAAGGCTAAAGAAGGTGCAATATTAATTCTTCATTTTATGAAATGTGTGTGTATTAAATAAAGTGGACTTGAACAGTTTTTATGACTATAAATAACCCCAACTATTTTCCATTTAAGAAAACAACTCAATTCCGAAAAAAATTTAAATGAGCATGGTCACTATTATGGCTCATATTAGACAATTCATTGAAAGTCAAAAAATAACCTTTTTTTCTAAATTTCCAATCTAAACAGACAGATTGTCATATTATGTTTTCCTTAGTAAATCCCTTCTCAGTAGGAGCGCTCTGAAAGCCACAAACTGGAGACCCATGTAAGTTCCACGTCTGGGTTAGACATCTTTGCCATTACTCCGTATTAAAAGGTCAAAGTTTCTGATTTAAAATACAGTCTTGGTTATTAGTGGTGTGAAAGCAACTGTGAAATGATGAATCAATACAAATTAATATATTTTGTTCTTGATTCTGAGGACAGCTAGAAACAATTGTTCTGGAAAACACAAATTTCATTTTTATAACATACTACATGAAATCTATGCTGTCCATAGTTCTTACAATTTAAAAATCAAATTAGTATTTAAAACAAAACAAGAAAAAGAAACATGTACCATTCTTAGTAGGTAATGACTAATCTAGAATCCACTTTAAAATTCAAACTGCACAGTTCCTTCTGCTCCTGGTTCTCTTCACCACCACATAATCCTGGTTCTTATTTAAGCATTAATTTATTGCTTGGGTCCAAACTGCTTAGAAGCTTTGCTGGGATTCTCAACAATGCAGTTTCATAAGACACAATCTATGTATCTTACACTCCTGTTAGTAGTATGTTACATCATTCATAGTGGAATTGCAGCACACCTTTATGGTTTTCAGTTTGCAATGCCTGATTGAATTGTGAGACTTCTTGACTTTTGTTCATAATTAATTACTGTTTTGATCTAATAAGAGCAGACTATGTATTTTATCTCTCACTCTGTACTTGCTGCTGTACATTAACTTTCAGATAAACAGTATCACAAACACTAAACAGCAATTTCAGTGAAGTTACACTAAAACTTCACAGAACTAGACAAACATCTATGGTTGTGTACACAGCTACTCACAAAATCATTCAGGTTGGCAGGAACTGCACAAGGTCGTCCATTCCAACTTCCCTGCTTAAAAAGCAGGGTCAACACTGGCCTTACAGCTTCATCCAGACATGTCTTGAAAACCTCAACAACTGCCTTTCAGAAATCAAATAGTATTTACTAACCTACAGCAAATGGTAGCCTGAAAATGACAGAAAAATTGGATCTACATACATAAGACAGATTGTTCCATCAATTCCTGTTGCAATGCTCTTACCATACTTCAGAATTAGCTAAACCTCCCATATTTCATATTTAATCCATCAGCTATTTAATCCATCAGGTATGCTGATAGATTAAAGAGAATTTCAGTGATCAGCAGAGAATAAAGATATTTCGTAATAAATTGCCGTATATACTTTTTATTTACCTCATAAATAACCAGTTTTTACACTACAGAGGGCCACATTATTTCAAAGAGCAGAATAAGGTTAACATACAAAGGTACCAACCAAAATAATTAAAGAGGACTAAAGGAAAGACCGAAGAAATCCATTAGTTGTATTTTACTTGGGTTTTTTTTAATCTTCCTCAACTTCAACATTTGAAGAATAAGCTATTACTAGCAGTTACAACTTCCACCAAAAGCTTTAGGACTCTGTTAATTATCACTTTTAGACTACAGAAAGGACCAGCCAGGTCTGCAATGCTGAAAGGAGAGCAAGTTCTGTTTAATCTGGTAGTCCTACCATATTCTGGAGATACTTGATACCTCAAAACATAATCACACATACAAAAAATTTATTTGAATGTTTTAGATAACACAGCCCTAAAAATTCCATTAATAATTAAAGGATTAAGAGCTACATTCACCCGCTCAACTTGACCGATTTAAGTTTGAAGTGTGATGTTGAATTCTTCACAGAATCACAGATGGCCCTTAAACACTGTAGAGGCTAAAAAGAAATAATCAATCACTTCTTCTATTTTGACTGAAGTATTTTGGGTTATTTTGACACTCATCTGCATCCCTCAGATAAAATTTCCTGTGTCATTCAGGAAGGATTTTGTACAGGGTTCCATTATTTTCATATAGTCTGGGTATGTTGTTAATGTTCTACTTAGAAGAAAAAACCAACAGCTGACAAAAAGCAAAAAAACACTCCAAGCTTTGCAAGGTGAATTGCTTTTGCAATTATGACTAAAATAATGGAATTACTTCTGATTTTCAGCTGCAAACTTGAACACAGAACTCAATTTTGCCATGGTACCAAATAAGAGCATCATCTACAGCTGTTTCTAGAGGAATTTCCATTACAAGTTTCTTAAAAGGTCAAGAAAGCTGCATTGTGGCATTTATAAAGTTTGTGCAGCAATATCCTCTATATTTTATAAAATGCAATGCATGTTTTGTAACTTCAATGTATCATATTCACAGAACCAAGAAAAACATGCATTCAAGAACTAAAAAATCAAAATTAAAATTAAAAATAAAGCAATTTACTATAACTATGACTGCGCCAAATCAGAGCAGTAAATTACCTAGGCCGAGATTGGGATGTATTTCCAAGATGTTAAAATTCAAACTGCCTACCAACTGATGACTTTCTGTTAAAACTCCCCCTCAAAAGGGCTCACCTGTAACACACACACAAACTTCTAAGACAGAAGTTAAAGAAACAAAGAACAGGAAAATGGTATTAGCACCAAAAACCTAACACTGCCTAAGACCATTAAAGCAAACTAAATTCTAAGGCCTAATTCCTCTCAAACAAAAAAAGCTCTTAATTTGAATTATACACTCAAATACTAAGTGACATATATTGAAGGAAAAAGCCTATTTTCTTCAGCTGAACTCAGAAATAACTTCTAAGTTCTACTGAAGAAGTAGAATTCATTTGAGCATGTGCATCCTTTGTGAGGCACAGCAGGTCCTTGAAGGGTAGCCCTGTAGAAAAAAATATTCCAGGTAACAAATCCGATGTTGTACTAACAACTCCTTCGACAGTTTTGGTGCTACACTGATTCTGCCCCCAAACTCTGCCTCTAACACTGCTAGCCCAGACTGTTTCAGGGCTAAGGATGGGGGTTTTTCTGGATAGCTGAGCATCCAGTACGCTTCAAGAACACATACAATTTTAAAACCAGAGATGTAAATACAATAACTGGATTTTTTTTAACAATACTGAACATTAAAAACATTGCCCAACAATGAGTTGTATCTTACGTTTCCCAAACATGATCCTACTCACCAGAAAAGAATATGTATTTCAGAGGTCACACCCAAAAAACCTGTAAAAATCTAATGACTAGCATAAGCCACTTTGATCTTATACGACTTCCACCTTTACTGCCTCCCAAGCATATAATAAACTGTTCTACATTGGAAGAATCATCAAACAGTAAGTTTACAAATTAGAATATAATCTCACTGAAGCACCCTCATAAAAGCCAGAGTTCCAAATTTAGTGGAAGAATTAAAAGATCACATTTTATAGAAGTTCTATCACAGTAGGTTGCCTTAAGTGTTAAAAAGAATACTGCGTAAATTTTATACTTGTAGATAAAAATAATTCCCAACACACAACCAATGCACTCAAAATTATCTTGCATAATGCAGGGCAGTTCAACATCCACAGCTGAAGATGTGAAGTCTGGAACCAGGGCCCTGGAACCCTGGTGAGGGGTGCAGCCAGGGAAGGGACAGCCCAGCTGGGTGCTGAGCACGGGCAGCAGAGGCAGCACCGGCCGTGCCTGGTGCTGCTGTGCCCAGACTAATTCACACAGACCCCAGCAGAGGAGCTCAGCTGTTCCCCCGCATTCTTTGCTCAGTCACATCCCTCTCATTTTCTGGGAGAGGACTGTCACCACGTCGATAGATTCTCCTGCATGGAATGCCCCAGTTCCCTGGCTGGGAGCTCCCAGAGCTCTGACCCAACTGAAAAAGCAACTGCTGGGCTTAAGTGACTAATGTGTCATTTATTTTAAGAACGATCAGAACATAACAGAGTGTATTTTTCAGTCAATCTGGTATAATATTTAATAAAAATAGTAAAATTTAAATAGACACAAATATTCCACAGGCTTATCAAGTTTTGGTGACATGTTTTATCGACTAGCATCGAGAAGCACATAAAATGTCAGCTATTGTTCAAACTGGTACACCATTCCTAGAAAATATACAGGACAACTTATTCTGTGATTTATTTAAATGATGAGGTTTTTGCAGTCTATTACTGTCTATCAGCACTATGTTACTAATGAACCAGACTTACTAAAAAAACTTCCCCACAGTTAAAAATACAAAAAAGAGTAAATCAAAATCTAACCTGTCCTGGTTTACTGCCTTCACTCACTTAGCTTGTGTTGTTCTCCTTGTGCAAATAGTCCTTGCCAAAATAATCTTCATTTTTGTATCCACCACCCTGTTTGTTGTTTGAAAAACGTTAAAGGCACGGAGCTTCAAAGACTATTGGACATTTTTAATGAAGTGTCCTTAAAACATGTTCACAGAGAAAAAATGTGAAATAAACATGTCAGAATTATTCCTGGATGCTGTCCAGCAACCAGCTGTGGTGTGCAGTCTATGCTAACCCTGGGAACATTCTTCTTTCTCTATGGGCCTCCAGCTTTGTCTTCTGTTCCTACGGATATTTGTATTCCAAATGCATTCAGATAAATCTCAAACTAAGCAAGACCAAACTGAATTAGTACTTCAAGAGGGAAACAATTAAGCATGAGCAAGCTTTTAAAGCAACTAGGTTTTTTTAATTTGACACATAGTACCTTTTCATTAATTTACCGTAAAAACCATGCTGTGGGACACCTACACTGCTTGAGTCATGTCAAGCCTTCAAAGTCTAACACTGAAGTTCTGCTCACTTGGGGTAATTAAATAACCAAACATCTATTTTTTGAATAGCAGCACTAATTCCTACTTTATGTCCAAATCCAAACTTTGCTAGTCATGTTCAGTGTCTGTAGATTACAGCAGAGTTCTAATTATTTAAGACATTGCTTTCATAGAGAGTTAAGAAAGGCAAAGGCCACAAAAGAAAGGCTAAGGAAAAAGTGGGCCTAATGCTTAGCAGAGAAGGTGAAGGAAGCCATGGAGAAGGCTGAGGCACTGATATTACATTACCAACAACATGAAAATGTACAAATCCACAGGATCAGAAGGATACATTCAGTAGTGCTGAGAGAACTGATCAGTGTCACTGCAAGGATGCACTCTATCATCTTTTAAAAGTCATGGCATCGAGGGAGATTCCCAAAGACTGGAAAATGGCACACAGCCATCTTCAAGAAAGGCAAATGAGAGGATCTTGGGAACTACAGACCAGTCAGTCTAATATCAGTTTACAGAAAGGAGTAACCCCACACAGCAGTACAATGTAGGTCTGACTTGCCCATTCTCATCAGCATTAATTATGCAATTCTGCTTTAAATCTTCACTGACAGCATACTACTACTGGCCTTTTCAAGGGGCACTTATTATACTTTCTAAATTTGGGCACATTAGTTCCCCTTCACCTTCAGCCTTCTAAAATTTCTCCACTGTTCCATGATTTGTTAAAACTCAAAATGAATAATTCATACAGCTTCTAAGCTTTTTTTCTTTTTTAGTATCTGTAGGTGTCAGTGCAGCAGATTTAAAAACATTTAACATTAATAGTTGCTGGTACAGTGATAATACATTCTTCCCATCACTAATGATGGAGGTGGTGAGATGTAAAAGCATCATCCAGCCTCTTTTTGAATACAGAACAAAATATTTATTGAATATTTATGCCTTTTTCTGCACAGCAGAAATTTATCATCCTTGCCCGGTATTGGACTTCTATCATTACTAAGCTTTTGTACCCTTCAAGAACATCCTCTATATTTAAAGAACTCCATTGTACTCTACTGCCCACAGATTTTTATTAATAACTTTACCTCCTTAATATCCTGTCTCCAAGCCATACAGTGCTTGCCATCATCAGCTCCCCATTCTTTAAAACTGTACTGCTTCACTCCCCTCCTTACCTTGTTTCAACCAAACAAATCATGTCTCCTAAGAGAAGACTTGTTCTGGGAGTAACTAAATGAACAAGTAGGTGTCAAGCAGATCACATTTTTATGCTCAAGTACTCCTTGTTTTTTAAGTCTGCTCTTCTTTTCAAGATTAAAGCTGGAGATATGTGCATGCAGAACTTGTTCTTGGCTCCCAACCTGCAAAATTAGATCACAGTTCCTAACACACCTGCTCTATTTATTCTACATGCATCAGAAAGAAAAGCCTGTACAGAAGACAATAGAGTGGCTTTTATTTGTTTGAAAACGGACAGATACATATGAAGAAGTATTTCCAAAGCTTCAGAAATTGATTTTGGCCAGTTGATTTACTAGCACAAGCTCCCAATACCTGCAACAGGCTGAATTCTCATAATTTTCCTTTACTGAATACAGAATGATTTTTAAGAAATTGCTCATGCTTCTAGGGTCTGAATTACATTGATAGAAAGTCTCCAATATATTTTTGTCGGATAAAAATCATTGGCACAGTACTACTCATCTTCTGAATGGTGAGAACTCTTCAAGCAGGAAACAGAATATTTCATATACAAGACCATAGAAAAGTCTGTAAGGTTTTGCTGTGATATTTCACTTTTTAGACAGGTTCCCTAGTGAACACTCATTAAACGTGTTCAAATATACAAATTATTTCAGTCTGCTATAATTTTCTTTACACAGCCGTGATTTGGTTTTTTAATTTATCATTTTGCTTTATCTCAAAACTTGCACTAAATAGCAAAATATACAAGCCTGGACAAAGAACACTATATCCTGTAAGATTTAGATAAGAGTTTTAATATGGAAAGAACATTACCAAACGTATTTCCGTAAAAGGAAAAATCAATGCTTCCCTTGCAGCAAAGCAGAAAAGCCTGCATATTATTTCTACCACATTCACTTCCACTCTTGAAAGTCATTCACCTTTCACTAGTAGTGAAATAACATAAGACCTGTGTTGTAAACTTTGCAGTTTTGAGATGTGCGCTGGGTGCATGCCAACAATCTGCATCGTCCTCTGTATCAAACATTCATTCATCCAGCTCAACTACTTCTTTTTCGAGCACTGGAAGGGAGGAGGGGAGATTAAAAATACTGGTGATAACTGCCAAAGACATTTTGCATTTTTCTTCTAAGCTCTTTCTGATCTGTGTGAATTCACTTGCTGCATGCAGGCCCCATGGCCCATACCACGTAAATGTCAGTGATCATGCTACAAGTTAGAACTGAATTAACCTTAAAAATGAAACACAAAATTGCAGTGACAAAGAGTTCCCTTCAAATCCAGTCCTTTGATAAATCTAAAAAAATAAGTGTTTCCATTGATGACAGTTACCTTCAAAGATAAATAAGTATTTTTTTCAGTATTTCTGGCTCTATACATATTTCATTTGCAAGTATTTTCAAAACTGTTGACTGCAATAGCTGTAGCACCTACAGTGTTTAAATATCATGAAAATTCAAAAACTGGAAGCCAAATTCATTTTATACAGATGGAAGAATTGAGCTTAAGTTTCTGAAATGTGAAGTTTTGGATAGGAATTTTAAAAGAAGCCTCCAATAAGTAAAAAATTTTGACAATATATATATTTAGCAGATGACAGAACATAAAACTACTTTGAGCATCAGAGCAGATGACAAGAACAGAACTCTTTCTCTATACGAGAAACATATGTATAATAAGGATACAGTGTATTCTGTTTCCTAACATCTTTCAAATTGCTAAATACCTTGTAACGGTCTCTGTTTTCATGACTGTTCATCTAAAACCATAAAATTAAAAAGCCTTAAAAACACAGAATCACAGAATAAGCTGAGTTGGAAGAGACCCTCAAGGATCATAGAGTCCAACTCCTGGTGCTGCGCAGCACCATCCCCAGGAGTCACACCATAAGCATGAGAGCATTGTCCAAACGCTTCTTGAATTCCACCAGGCTTGGTGCTCTGACCACTTCCTGGGGGAGCCTGTTCCAGTGCCCAGCCACCCTCTGGGTAGCTTTTCCTGATATCTATTACCTTTTCCTGATACCCAACCTAAACCTCCCCTGACACAACTTCAGACCATTCCCTCATGTCCTGTCACTGGGCACCACAGAGAAGAGATGAGTGCCTGAACCTCCTCTTCCCCCATGAGGAAGTTGCAGACTGCAGCGAGGCCTCCACTCAGTCTCTTCCCCAGGCTGAACTGACCAAGTGATCCCAGCTGCTCCTCACACGCCTTCCCCTCAAGGCCTTTCACCATCCTTGTGGCTCTCCTTTTTATGCTTTCTAACAGCTTTCTATCTTTCTTACATTGTGGCACCCAGCACTGCCCCCAGCACTGGAGGTGAGGCCACCCCAGCCCAGAGCAGAGGGGACAATCCCCTCCCTTGCCCNTTTGTCCAGATCTCTCTGCTGGGCCTCCCTGGGGGCATCAGGCCCAGCATCACCAGCCAGGCAAGGGAGGGGATTGTCCTGCTCTGCTCTGCATTGGGGCAGCCTGGCCTTGGGGCCTGTGTGCAGTTTTGGGTGCCACAGTATAAGAAAGATATAAAGCTATTAGAAAGCGTAGAAAGGAGAGCCACAAAGGCGGTGAGGAGCCTTGAGGGGAAGCCAAATGAGGAGCAGCTGCGGTAACTCGGTCTGCAGGACACTGAGGTGAGACCTCATTGCAGTCTTCTTTAGGGGAAGAGGAGGGCCAGACACTGACCTCTTCTCCATGGTTCCCAGTGACAGGACATGAGGGAATGGCCTGATGTTGTGTCAGGGATAGTTTAGGTTGGATATTAAGAAAAATGAAAAGATGGTTCACCCAGAGGGTGGCTGGGCACTGGAACAGCTCCCCAGGGAAATGGTCACAGCACCAAGCCTGACAGAGTGCAAGAAGCTTTTGGACAATGCTCTCAGGCACAGGGTGTGACTCTTGAGATTGCCCTGTGAAGGCCCAGGAGCTGGACTTTGATGATTCTCGTAGGTCTCTTCCAACTCAGGATATTCTGTGGTTCTTTCTGTGCACCAATGCACAACATAATTCATCAACATTTTAGCAGTACTTAAGACTCTATTACATATAGTTCAAGTTAAGAAAGCCATGGAGATAAAAACTGCCCTTAAAAATCTAGTCAAGAGGTGCTCTGTGACTAAACAGCTTGTGAACACTGAAAGTGAGAAACCACTGCACTTGAAAACAAAGTGCCTTCAGTTCTACCAAATGTGCTATTACACCGGATGTGTTTTACATTTGTTTACACGTTACTTTTTATAGCCAGTTTCAAACTGAGGCATTTAATCTTCCCTTAGATAAGTAAAATGAATTAATTATTATCAAATCCTAGACACATTTATGCATTTTGTCACAACAGTAATTTACATGTCCTCCCTAAGAGAGAACTTGTACAACTCTGAATATAAAAATACAGTTGACTACATTGTCTGAAAGCTTAAAAGCTCACCTAATTCAAATCACTCCTTATTTCTATAGCAGCTTGTTAAAACCAAACAGCTTCTTTCTCTGCACTACATAAACTTAAGGTTAGGTCCAATTCTTCCCTGCAACAAAGCTACATGCAACACCTTGCCTCTAGTACATTACAGACATCTAAGTCCAAAAGAGTTTTAACTTAAGTCACTAGAAGATCAACATGCACACACACACAGAAGTGCAACAGAACCAGCTTGCATCCTGTAACATGACTTCTATACAAAAAGCAAGCAGCAATTCACATAGACTGTGAAACCACCGATTTTTCATAGAAGAAAATTCATTACCACTCAGGGTACTTTCCACTGCAAAGGTGAAATTCATAATGGAGAGTCTGGTCCGTTACATTCTAAGCATTTTATAAAGGAAATTCAAACCAGGTTACCTTTAATTACAAAATAACAAGTAATTCTTCTCTGTCTTCATCTGAGGTCATGAGAATGGCAAGATCAACTATACATCCTATTAGATGGAAAACAGGCTTCAATAGATTTTGTCTCTCAACTAACTCTAAATTCATCAGTGTTTTCATAATATATAGTCAAAAGCTTTAACCAAAGTATTACCCTACTGCACAGGAAGCCTATCATTCTTGCAACATGCTTAACACATACCCAAGTGGCTATACAAAGGTAAACCCTCTTTACATGAAGTTTCCTAACAAATCTCAGGTATATGAAGAGGGCATGCAGGCCACAATAAAATTACAGTCTAATTGGAAATTATAAGCAATATCTTTTTCTGTCCAGTTATACTCACTTAGTGCTTCATGGTTTTTTCACATAACTACTGTATAAATACTTTATGCCAGGACTGGATTTCTCTGTGTTGAATAATACCCCATAAGAACATCTGGGTTCAACAACAAAAATAGACATATCTGACAGCCATGTTCCCAGTTACATGATGGAGTATGCAATTAAGAACTGGGCAGCATACTGACTGCATTCCAATTATAACTAATCCATCAAATTCAAGACTTCCTGAAAAGAAAAAAAGACATTTTCATTAAAGATATTCTTCCTATCCTTCACTAGCACAGCAGCACAGTCAACAACACACACCAACTGTTATAATTTCTATTTATATGGTAAAGCACAGGCATTGGAATGCATGAGAAATAAACTCAGAAAAGGGCTCAAACTGCTACAATTTATTACCTACAAACCATTTTCTTCCAGGTATAATCATATCATTCCATTGAGCTCACAGCTACACATTCACAAGACTTCAGTCAGTCAGCTACCAGGGGAGACTTCCGAGTATCTGTGTTGCAAGTACAATAATACAGCTAAACAAAACAGAATTACTTGCAGCCTGAGAATTTCACAAAGCAGCCAATTAAATGCACAAGTCAGTAAGACTAGGATTATGACAAAAAAAGTTACCTATAACAGGATAATAAAATAATGAGAATGCTCTTAACCAAAGTATCAAATTCAGGCTACTTCTTGAACCAATAGAGCACAGAACCTCCAACTACTTTCTCTGACATTGTCAGTAACAAACAAACAAAAAAAAAACAAACCCAACACCCACCAATGTCAATGTATCAGCACATTACAACTCCTCACACCCTAAAAAAACCCTGCCATGACAACCTTTCATCTTTCTTGGCACTGTGAGAAAACAGCATAAAGGTCATGGAAAACTAACTTCACTCACATTCTTACAGGTGTCTCCTCCACATTAAAGCTGAAGAGCACCACAGAGAACCTTTTGGTGCTTTGCAACAGAACACTTCAGTTCCCACACCTCTGAAGCCAACATTTTTCAGCAGTATAGTCACTTCTATTTAAAAACAAAATAATACCTTGGGTTTACTGTTCATATACCAAACCGAAAATCAGAAGAAATACAGGATAATTGAACTATGTAGGAAAGACAGAATTGAGTAAGATCCTGGGGGTTTTTCCTTTTTTTTTTTTTTTAGCTATGCAGCTACTGCAAAGAATTTAAAAGAAAAAAGAATCCTGAAGGCTCAGATAAGTAGTTCTACATTCAAACAAGCTTAAAAAGATTTGCCAATTATATGGTCAAAAGTAAGAAGCTATAGTCAGAATCTGTCTTTTTTATATCATAACCTATTTTCCAAATGTATTAAGAACAAATAATCTTTAATGTGAACTTGCAGTCATTCAACCAAGATTCAGCAAATTCTAAACCCACACACTTGATTTGTCATGTATTTTGGCTGCTAAGTCTGACTCTAAATGAGTGATGTGCTACCTTATTATTATTTTTTAAAAGATTTCTCTTGGGATTGCACAGCAAAGGAATGAGTATGTGGCCTATCTTACACAGGAAGGAGAGATTTTTATCCTTAGAAACAGGAGGTTCGCCCACATGATCACCTGGGACAAACTTGGCCAGTGCAAGCAGGCTAGAAGGTTATAGGAGCCTGGGAATGTTTAACATCAAGAAAGTAATTACAGCCCAGCAAGATCAGAAGGAATTACACAGGAAATGTGAACAGTAACCCTTTCATACCAAAAAAAAATCATGAAAAAGTGAGCTCTCAGCTGCCAGACTATAAAGCTATGTTAACCAATTGCATAATGCAGGAATGGAAAAAACACTATATATTACTAGGCTGTAACTTCCCAACGATGTGATAAAGCTACACCTCCACAAAAAGGATAAAACCCCTGGCCTTTCTTCTTGCCATGTAAATGCAGTATAATTAAAGCCCAGAAGAAACATGAAAAAGTTGCAAATACCACACAAGGATGGTCAGTTGTATCTTCTGGACTTTTTCTTTTAAATTTATGCTGACCAAACAGTGTTCCCTCTAGAAGATGGTCAAACATTTTGCTCTTATTTATTCATGGAAAACTTCTGTCCAAAATATGTTAGCAAGAATGCTAACTCTGTTACCTATTCTATAAAAATGAATCTCCCAAATTCTGAAATAAACCCCATAACTCAGCAGAATGGGCTCAAAGTACTATGTGTATTTGCTGCTGAAACAATTTCTATTCTCTAGGGGACAAGGGGGAATTTGAGTGATCTGACTGTAGTTCAGACTAGTTAGAAAGCCTTCAAGTGTCATTTTGGAAAGTGAACAGTGATCACATGCCTGTTCTTCACACAGAACTGGGACCCATTTTAGTGAGACGAGATTTTTTTAAGCTTCTCACTAAGGAACATTGCCTTCCTTTAAATCTACCAAAACATAATGCTTGCACATAACCCCAGACAGACAAGAGATGAGCAATAAAGCAACCAAACACTAGGGTTTTTATTAATTTATTGATTAAAATTACCATGAATATATACTCATTAAACAAAAATAAGCTCCCCTAAAACGACTGCTAGTGTATATCTGCTCTACTGAAAAATGAGATAAAAAGATACTTTTAAAATTAAAAAAAAAAATCAGTGAATTATCTTATTTAAGCAACATGTTTCTTTAACTGTTCTTAAAATTACAAATCAGAACAGCATCATTACATATTGCATTGCCAAAACCAGTGTACCATACCATCACTTTAGCTTCTTTTCTTTCAACCTTGTCACTCAGGTGTTCCCCTCTACCTTCCTTCACTACCAAAGCCTTTCTTTTCTCATCTCTTCTGTTGGATTCAGTTTGTTGCCTTTTCCTTGCCTTCACAGCTAAGGTGGGTGGGATTTTGCATCATTAAAGCCACACGCACAACCAATTCCTGCATGGCTGAAGCCTACTCAGCTACCTGCTCAGTGGAATTTCTAAATAAATAATACCGAGGGTCAAAAAAAAAAAGAAAATACAAAAGCAGCACACGAGAATTGCAAACACAGGCATGCAAACAGGGCAAAGATGGTACAGTAAAGAAGTAACAAGGACAAAAAGTAATTGCCGACGTTACGGCCTACACACGTAAGTGTAACTCCCATTCTTCAGGAGATAAAACTGAAACCTGAAACAATTATATTTTCTATTATTTTACTGAGATACAGGCTGAAAAGAGAGACAAGCACCGTGACCTCACTCTGAAGTCAAAGGGAAAGTTCCATTTTCTCCTGCACTAAACTTAATCCCACTTCTAAGGGTTGGTGATTTGCAAAAATAAACTGAACTAGCTTTCCCAGTCAAGACACGTTCTTCAATGATTAAAGTCACTTCTTCTAAATTTGTCTGTCTCCACAGCAGATTAAAGATTCAGCAGTACAATATTCATACAAGATGTTAGCCAAAAAAACTGCAATAGTGGATGAGCCACTAGTTTTTCAGAAGCTATAAATGGAACACAAATCTATCCACAGCATGTAACAGTGTTTGTTGATCGGTCAGAAAAAAATATTTCAATGTTGTTGCCAGATATTCTGTTTTCAAAGTACTTGCATGTGTAAAGCAAAAATACTCCCAGTGACACTGCATGCTCTCTTCAGTTCAATGTGCTTAAAACCCCAGCCTATTTTCAGCCAGGTGAACGGACTGAAGTCTGTCAGAGCCAGGAGCTACCGACAAGGGCTGTTATCGTGCAAATGAGTTGGTGGCAACAGCCCCGGAAGGGCTCCCTGTACCTCCCAAGTGCAGGCAGCACATCACAAACTGAGCATTCAACACAGGAACCTGTAACTGACTCACCTGCTGCACCCTGAAGCAGCACTGTGGCTCACAACAGTGGGCACTGCACAGGATTCCTTGGCAAATCGACATTTTCCACCTGACCACACCTGCTCTTTGTGAAATCTCTTTAGAATTTATATCTGAAACTAGTAGGAGTTGAACTCAGTGATCCTTGTGGGTCCCTTCCAACTCAGGATATTCCACAACTCCAGTGTACCACTACAAGTAATGCTTTTTAATTGGGAGGTTACTGGCATTCATCTTACTTCTAGAAAGAAATGTAATTACTTAAAAAATTTTAAAAGTAAAAAAGTGTCATATTCTGGGCCTGTGAAACCACTTTATAATGAAAAAGTGAATTCCAAAGATATTAGTTTTGAAAATTACTATGCTTCTAAATGCAGTTATTTGTAATATGACTAGATTTCAATAGAAATTTAAAACTTCATTTTTTGGGGACATCTACAATCAGTCAACCTAACACAAGTTAATATTCTCACCCAGTGCCTTCCTCAGTGCAAGTATACACATTAAACATTTTCTCCTTCCCAATACAGAGCAGATTTCTAAAGATAATTGCCAAAGACTGAATTATCAGGTAACTACACCATTCACAGACAAGCGTTGGAGAGAGAGGCCACTAAAGAAACCCCGAAAATGTTCTCTGTAAATATCCTCCAAAAAGGCAAGCATGGCTATTCTGTCTCAACCAGTACTAACCTCTATGAATTCTTTATCTATTAATTTTGCATTTATTAATCAACATTTTGCAAATGGTCTTTCTAGTGTTTCATGTATGAAATGTTATAAAGAGACAAATAAATTGTTTCTATTATTGAACAGCACACACTTTAAAACGTAATTCCACTTAGACAAAAAAAGGCTAACATGCCCAAGTTTATTATGTCTCTCATCACTGAAATCCCTCAAGGTTAAATAAGACCCAGGATACTTAGCCTGTCCTATTTCCCTGATAAGACAGGACAGTTGCAATAGTATATAGGTACAGTCCACTTTAAATTTTTTTTTTTTTCATTTTCTAGTGGGAAGATGCTTTGCAAATTATTAGATATTAGCATCAAGACAATACTCTTTTTCCTTGACTTGCATTTTTGATGGTCAAATTAAAACCCATTACGCCACAACTTCTGTAATCAAGATTTCAGAGTTCTTGATTGTTTTGCTTTTCCCAAATGAACAGCTTCCTGGAACAGGAAGAGACTTTGTAGAACAAACCAGTTCTATATTCAGGAGTTTCCATCAATTTTGTTAGGATTATTCTTAATCTAAGGAATTTTTCTGCTTCTCAGAAGCTGATCAGCTAAATCTTTCAAAGGTACCTGCATTTCTGTAAGTGTAGAGTAGGTTTAAAATTGAAAAAGAGAAGTAAGAGTTTGGTCTGCTTTAATTTTGAACATGAACAAGTTTTCTGGTCTCAAAATTGAACAGAAATTTCACTTTCCAATGAACATGGATATTTTATACCAAATATATGAAGATTTTTTGATGCAAAACACATCTTCAAAAAGGTTTCAAAACTTTTACAGTGAGTTAGATCAATTATACCTTAATAACACCCTAGACCAGCTCTCCTCACAATACACAGCTATCTTCAAAGCATGCTAGTACATAAATGTAGGTTTGGCACTTGCATGAAATCATGAAAAGAGAACTAAAACAGGTACAACCTTGATCTAGCCTAAACAGACTCTACAGTTTCATGCTTCTTTTGAAACAAAATCTTATCATGTAAAAGAAAACTTACAAATACTTAATTACTTAAATGATCTAGAACACAGTCTTTTAAATACAGACTCCACAACTTAACCTTTTTTTTAACTTTTTTTATGTTGTCATGAAGTCTTTCTGACACAACAAAGAATTTGACAGCCAGATGAAAAATACCTGTAAGAAATTAAGTTCAGGGCAAACATAAAAGATGCTAATCAAACACACAAAACTGTATGTTTCACCAGCTCACCTTAGGCAGAACATGCCCTAAACTGGTCAGAGGTGAAAAATCCTGCACTGGATAAGACTCAGTGCCTGAATAACCCTCCCAGCAGCTGTTGATCAAACCTGGCTTCCTTATCATTTAGGAGATCAAAAAGGCTTCACTCAATCCTCTTGGAGCAGCTCCGACCACAATTATGTCCAGGCCTGTCACTTTCAAGTCACTGAAATTAGCTGTCTAACCAAGAAACTCAACATGCTACAGCCAACAGGCAAGTTAGTTTGTCCTCTTTTCTTTTAGCAGTGCATTGACATTTTTTATCAGCAAAAGACATGGGAAGATTTGTTCTCAAACCTGAGCAGCACACTCCCTTCAGGACTTTGAAGAGGAGAATGTACATTACATCACATACCTTACACATACGATGTTTTTGTCAACTCACCCTACTACACTAATTGCTTTTGAAAAACAAAAAGTCAGACTTACTAAATGCACAATAACATACATTCCTTTTATTTCAAATCCCATCTCCCCAGCAAATGATAAGAGCTACTACAAGAGCTAGACAAGAATCCAGCTTCACCACCAGAATAGAAGACCCAAAGCA
Organism: Daphoenositta chrysoptera; assembly: GCA_013397915.1. Taxonomy (NCBI): domain Eukaryota; kingdom Metazoa; phylum Chordata; class Aves; order Passeriformes; genus Daphoenositta; species Daphoenositta chrysoptera. The sequence goes on from VZRO01008067.1 coordinate 21,372, forward strand.
GGAGTCAATGTGGTTTACCAAAACACTAGTACAAGACTAATGAGCACCATCTCAAGGAAAGGTAGATTTATTACTGTCCTCCTCTCCACATCACTGTATAAATAAAACTTTTTCATCACAGAAAAAGACAAATTCCTCCAGAAATTATCGAGTACATCATTTTACACATACAACAACAGAGAATTGGCAAAATTTTCAAATACACCAACCTGTAATCAAAATTATGTAAATATGATGTAAATTACATTGTATTTATGTTTCTATAAGCTATGCTGTGGCACTATATACTCCTGTAGTGCAAGTAGATGATGAATGAAAAACAAAGATGTGAGAAAGAATTAAAAACAAACAAGCAATCAGTCTACTAACTAACAAACTAAACCAAGTGTTTTCAGAAATGGCCCACAATAAGATAAGATTTAAAGAAAAAAAACCACCGCTGACTTTTGGAGCTTTCTGTTCATTTACAAAACTGAAAAGAAATAATCCAAAGCAACAAACTTCTCCAGGATCCCACATACATCTGGGACCCACCTGATTTTATGTAAAGACTGGAAACATGTAGTGGTGGCTTTTAAATGCATATTTTTCAAATAGTGACAATCTCAAATAACAAAGCTTACTTTTCATATGTTCCAACCCTATATAATGTTTAAAAGTTGACCACTATTTTAGACCTATCATCCCTGGCAGAGTACCTCTCAGTTACTGAAGTTTTTCTGCTTTGACAGGGGAATTCCATTTCTAGGATTCATGCAGAGAAAATGTTTCAGTATAAATCGTGGCTATTCTAAGCCAGGAAAATGTCCCACGGATCGCTAAGTTACCATCTTTCAGGCAAGTTCTCCATAATTAAGGTATCAATTATAATTTCACAGGCATATTTTATTTTATAAATAAACTCTGTTTCCACAATTTGAGCTGTGGGAAAGAATGTCTGCGTCAATGCATCAACCCTTGCAGCACGGCAAGTTTGGAACTGAATGCCAGCTCTAAATGTTATAATACAGCTTCTAGCATGGAAAAAAATAGGAGGAAGACTTCCCTCTCACCCCAAATTCCCACAAGCCTTCTGAATTTTTTTATTCCTGTCACGGCACCTCCCTGACATCTGCTCTTTGCTGCTCTAGAGCCAAATACAACAAATTTAACTCAATCTGCAGCTAAACACACCAAAAGTAAAACCTGCAGCCTCCGTTAAATGGAGAGAAAAGGACATTTCAGTGGGACTGTGCAAAAGTCGATTCTGCAGTCTCTTCCTGCTGAACACTGCTTCTGATGCTTTTATCACAGAGTTTTATATTTGAGTTTGATAGAGACTGAAAGCAAACAGTTTCTAGGACTTGAATCATGCCAAGAGAAAAGACTGGCAGAGCGACAAGCATGCTCATTTAATTAAGATACCCCCACTGCTATTTTTATGACTTTTTACATACTTGCTGGGAGTTGGCAGGGTGACACAGAAGGCCAGCGTTAGCTCATTTCATCCTCCCAAAATATTCCATCACTCCAGGTACAGAACAAACTTGTGTACTAAATTGAATTAAATTACTGCAGGAACACCAACTTTATGCACGAGACCAAGCAATAGAAAAATCAAAGCTGAATACAAGTGTCTCACAAGTGACAAGTCACAAAAACAACTGGCCTACGTAAATTCTTTCCAATTTGATGAGGACCCTGATGTTAATGCCCAAAACCTCTTCTCCAATGTCCCCATCTACAAGAAAAATGAAGTAAATCAATGGATCCTATCAGGGGAACTAGACATATTACCTTGTGGGTATCTCACCTAGATATAATCCAATACAGGAAAAGAGAGCAAACAAATTAGTGAGATGCTGTAACTATTTCTCCCATAAACAAACTAGGGATAGACTTAATTCCTTTACTCACACCATCAATACATCATTTTTAGATAAGCTTTATTAAAAAGCATGATGGAAAAAATAATTTTTCAATTGACAAAAAGAAGAGGGATTATATTCTTTCAGGAGAAAAGGTAACTTGAGCCTGTGTAAATATTCTTACACTCTAACTTATCCAATTTCTATTAGAATTTTTCTAAATTAAAATTATCCCTAGACTGCAGAGCTCAGCCGTATCAGTTTAAGAAACAGATCCTTTCTCAAGTTTCCTTTCTCACTTTGCCATCCTAGTTTCACAGAATGTCCCCTTACTCTTATAGCATGAACCAACAAAACAAAAGCTTTTGAGTTACTTCTCTCAAACAATTCATCATTCTGTGTACTTGTGTTATATTTCTCCATATTCACTGCCTTTCAAAGGCTAAATAATCTCTTTTTTTAAATTTCTCTTTGTAAAAGCAAATTTCCATCTCCCCAGATTCTTTTTTTAGACTCTTTACTGATTCCCATCTTCTCTACATCCTTTTCAGAGGCATCCAGCATCACATCCACTATGATGGCATGCTGTATGACAGTAAGATACTGATTTTCACCACAGCATTTTATACTCCATCACTTCGACTGCAAGTACAAACACAGGTATCAGAAGGGAGCTCCCAGAAACAAGATTCTTAACATGAAATCCCCTACTTTGAGTATGTGGCATTACTAACATGTCAAGACATTATTTGTCTTTTTGTCCTTTTTTGTCCTTCAGCATAATTTCTTCCTTGTATCTCACCCATTACACTCTGCAAATCTTTGTCACTTGCCAATCAGGGTATCTGCCCAGAAAGAAAATTGCTGGTTTACAGGAGAGCACAAACACACACTAAGCAAACCTAACTGCCCAGGACTCTTTGCTTTTAGGTCTTCAACGAGGCACCAAGTGTGCTTTGGCACAAGAGCAAGCCAGTAAAAAAAAAAAAAAAATACAGCAGCCCTGCCCTTTGAAAAATTAAGACTGTAATAAAAAAGATAACTCATACTGTATGCAGGACAAGAATATTCTGCATCCTACTTATTCCACCAGAACTATGGGAAATATATAACATCTCTGAATTAATTTACTAAATACCATAAAATATAATAGATACTATATTGGCCCTTAAAAGGTACAATCGAGCCAAAACTAGAAAAAAGTTTCCAAAAACACAGTGCATGAAATTTATAATTTAAAGATTTGAAATCACAACAGCCTACCACTATTTTTCTCTGGAAGCTAAAAAAACCAAGAGCATCTATAAGGCTTTTTTTTCTCAATGATGAACAATATTGTAAAGTCTGCTTAATATTGCTGTTTAGGGAAAAACATAATAGAGTGATTGACCCGACTCTCTGTTCTTAAACACTCTTGCTAAAAGAACAAACTATTTGTGAAAATAACAAAAACCAGCTGAAGGCATTTGGGTGGTCTCCATTTGAGTCCTCTAATACAGAACAGTTCCTTCTTTCTAAATTCAATCCTGATTTGTGTTCCTGCTTCAGTAAAGCCTCGAAATCTGTTGATGACAAAAGCAACACAAACCACTGAACATCCATATTATTTTACTGGCAAGCTGGTAAGTTCTAAGTGCTTGATTCATCACACACAGAGCAGTACAATTACATACACAACAGGACTATGCAGGTTTCTACAGACTGATCCTTTTTAATTCCCCAACAGTATTTTGGGGGGTCATATAGGGGGTCACATAATTAGCAGAGACAAATGCTAAGTAGTTCATCTTTACTGCTCTGCTTCCTAAAAACATGGATCTACCATATTTCTTTACCAGCACTTCCATTTTGGTTGAGCTGAAGAAGAGCAGGAACTGTCAGAACCTCATGTCTTGGTGTATGCAGCACTCTTTGAAAAGGCAGCCTGATATAAACCTGAGATTACACACACCCACAATCAGCAGACTGTAGTCTCACGTACGGAGGCCAACCAGTCAAGGCCAAAAACCCACCAAAATTAAGTTCTATGTCATTCAGCAGAAGACTGAAGTGTGCTCAAAACTATAAAAATTAGTAACATTTCTGTAAAATCCCTATTTTCTACAGTTCATCCCAAATAACCACAAACATACATATAAGAAAAGTGAAGTAGCAAAGAAGCACAGGTACAACAGAAATTACATCAGTCTAAACTGTAATTTGTCACCATGCATCCTTTTCATAGTGTTGGCCCAAGAGAAAAATCCTTTGAAGAAGAGATACAGTCCCTTGCAATTGTCCTTAACAGCTGAATAAAGCACCAAAAAATAAGACAATGCACCTTAGAGTGGTTTTTTGGTTTGGTTTCTGCTTTGGGGTCACATAAAACAATTAAATACTTCCTACAGACATTTCAGCAATTCAGCCACTGGTAACACAGGGCTCCATGAAGAAGACTGAGTATGGAAACATAGCTCTAACTGCTCTGCCACCCAAACTTGAACAGGAAAATTCTCCCTGCAACTGTAACTTGCAACCAACTTAATATCCCAAACCAATTTCAGTCACAGATCCTAGTAAGTCTGCCAGAAATAGTTTCTTTCCCCCACAACTCCTTTTCCTATCAAACAAATTTTCCAAGCTGCTTTTCCATCTCTTTAGCACCTGCTCCTGTTGGCAAATACCTAAGTGAGCCACAAGAACACTCCTGTCTCCTCAGTGACTTGCTGTGACAGAGGCTCTTCAGCAGGGCTGAGACAGTTCAGCTCTGAAGCTCACCACATGACCTCTTCTTGGCATTAACCATGACACTTTTCCTAAACCAACAATCTTGAGTTTAGACTTTCTGAAAAACAATAAAGGGCTAAGCCACAGAATGAAACAACACAATGGATACACAGAAATTAACATCCTATAGCAGCCTCTAAAAGTAGAAGTTACACTTCAAAAAAAAAAAAAAAGAACCTTATTATTCAATACGCCATAATTTTACTCTATTTATTCCATGAAAAAAAATCTCATCACTCTGCAAAAAATAAAAGCTTAACCACAAATGAACTGACCACAATGCACTACAATTCTGAAACAGGCACTGACCTACTGATTACATTCTTTCCATTTGTGCAACAATTCAAGGTGTACTGACAGCTCACTACTAAGCCTCTTCTGGTATGAGGACATGAGCCAGCCTCCCTTCTAGCAAGCCTTTCAGTACTGTATGGCCTTCAAAAAGATGCAAGAAAGAACCAAAGATAAAAAGAACAGTCCACAGTTTAGGTGAGGAAATTATTATTTCCTAAAATGATAAAAGACTGAAGTGACAAACCAAAGAGAGTGTCTCCTTAATTTATGCCCTTTCACATCCTTGTTCAATACACAGTACAGTTCTACCACAGTTAGGTTTATGGTGTTTTGATTATATTCTTGATATTAATTGGAAGAATTATCAGATTACAATATATTGCTACACAAACTATGCCAACATTTTCTACAACATTCAGTTATGCTATAAATACCCATGAAATCAGTCCTTTAAAAAAGGAATGCTTGAATACGACTGACACTAGGTTTAAACTGCCAATTAAGGACAAATCAATACCAGCAAGTACAGTATTGTAATACAGTAAGTCAAAGACACAATTAGTAAATATCACACTTTGTGATATTTGAATAGAATGGCTTCTACCCAGTTTTTCTGTGGCTTCATGAGGTGACAAGACCAACAGTGATAGGGCAAATACAATACAAAGACAACAGCATTCTCCAAATGTGATTTTAAGCTGGCAGTAAGAATCTCTTTGTTACACCCGCACAAGAAAGAATGAACTCAAAAAAACCCACAACTTTTTATTTTTGAAATTAAAAAAATAAAAAGATAAAAATAAGGATCTATGTCATATAATTTAATGGTAGTTACATTGTGAAGAAGTCTGTAATTCACTCAACTTTGATAACAACAACATACAAATATGCTCCAGAAGGGCTCAATTATTACTCAAGCAGCACTGTTCTTTTATTTGCCAATGCTAGTCTTGTAAAAATATATGTTCATGTTTTAAATTTATTTTTTAAAAAATCTTTTTAAGTAAAAGCATGTTCTGGATTTCTGTAAGTGAATTAAAATGCCAACATGAAGCATTAAGTCTCAGCAAATAAGGCCAATGTCTTGACTGCAAATAAGGATAAGCATCAAAACATATTTTCCTGCTGCTGAACCACTAATATCTTTTATGGAAATTATGAAAACAAGTTAGTTTCACTGGAGTACAAGCCCAATGGAGTACACCCGCAATGACCTTACAAAAAATTAAATGAACAAATAAACAGCAACTCAAACACAGAGGCAAAAACTGTCTTTGTGTTCAGATAGATACAGAATCAAAATCTAAAATACTCTGCAAGGATATTATTGTAATCTTTCAACATACCCACCTTATACATCTTGCTGCTGCTATGGCCAATGAAACATTTCATCCATCTTAATTCCTATTTCAAGGAAATAAAAAACAAACAAAAACAACAGAAAGTTCCAATATCTCCAGAAATATATTTAGCAGAGGGCAGTAAATAATATTTAACAGAAGTGATAAACATTTTAGGAAGTGGTAAATAAACAAGGATTCTACTAAAACATGTTTACCCACAATACAACAGCATCTCCTCTGAGGCACAGCATACATTAACAGGACTTTAGACCAGAGATTACAATAATAAATATTTGAATAAATATTGCTAAAATAACTGATAAAAGGTCACACATTTCTGATTTTACCATTTACTTTTAAAACTGAAATTTCTTTAATTGCAACTGGAGTAATATTTTCAGTCAGCTTCCAACCAAAGTTCTACATTCAACATTTGGCTGCTTCACTTTGACCTGACACCACCTACCTCCTTCGGTGCAAAATAAATACATAAAACCATCACCAGGTTCATATGGACATTTAAAACATTAAACCACTTCTATAAATGTTTTACCTGTGCACATAAAAATGCTTGAAACAGTCCAAGTCACTGATGAAGAACACTCCTTCCACCTAGCACAACAGAATCCTTGAACCTGTACATCAAAAACATATGTATGACAATCACTACAAATTTCTAAGACTTCATGTGAGAAAGTCAGAAATATCATATGCTCTCCCTGTCATTGCTAATTCTGGTATTCTCACTCACAAATGGGACGAGGAAGCATAGGAAACTAGTATTTTCTTCATTAAATGCTTTGACCAACATTTCAATTACAACTTTAGCTACTGCACAATCTATCTCTTTAACAGCCTACCCAAAAGCTAAAAATATTTGAACCATAGCATAGTGCTGGTTTTCTTCTGATCCTCCAGTTATCATTACCCAAGAATATTTTGATAATTAAATACTAAGTTCATTAGATCATTACAAAAAATATTTTAAACATGTAACTTGTCATAAGCTTTTTTCCTTCCTTTCCCCTTTCTGACTTTTGACAAACTCTAAGTTGGGAAAAATCCAATCCTTCTAGCTACTGAAGCAGGAAAAAATATGCATTCATCCCTGAAATATCTGTATTTTGCTTTACAAAAAAAATAACTTTGAAAAAGATTAACTTAAACTATCACTAAAAATAACTAGCTGCAATCAGGTCATTGGAACAAACAAAAAAACAACAGCTCAGTATTTTGGCTGCTGAATAGTTCTGTGGGAAAAAAAACTGCACACAAACTACTGTGGTCCAAGGGAGCTGTGCGTTTACCCTATGTTATCCTCCTCTTTCCTTTTTATTAATGAAAGACCACTTTTAATGGCATATTACAGGTTCAAATAAATCAGTACAAGAAAATTCAAGACTATATTTAGCTTCACTATACAGCATTTAAGGGCTACGCGGTTGACTGAGACTTTAACACACATTAAAAAGCTTCAACAAGAGTCAACTTGGAGAAGAAAGGGATTGAGCACCAGACATACCACTTCAATTTTAATTTAGGTACTAGGAATTAGGTAAAACTTTTAATAAAGCATTACTTTCGGGCAAAATAAATTGAAACACGCCAATCTTTCATATTGTTTCAAATCTGCCACGCTGCAGACATTGGCACAGTCTTTTGAAAACTCTCTTACGCTGCTTTAAAATGCTTCCCTCCTTATATTGTCTATGCCAGACACATTTGGTCACTTGGAACCTGGGATATGTTCCTTATGTCATTACTAAAAGTTCTAATGGATTCATAAGCCGACGGGCCTCAGTAAGTAACACATATACACCCGTTTACTGCATCCATTTCTGCAGCCACAGGACAAAACCCCTTTGGCTGTCAGTTCCTTCCAATCCGTAAGGAGCCCGAGAGGACTGCGCATCGTATTTGTACTTTTATGGAAGCAGCAGCAAAGTTATGAAACATCGCTCAGGTCTCGGAGTCGAGAGCTCGGCGCACAGCTCTGGCTCCCGCTGGCAGAGACCGCACAGGAGCCACAGGCTGCCGCGGCCCAGCGCCACGAAACCTGGGGGCACCCGCGGCCACCCCTCACAGGAGACTGCTCTGTGGTCACCACTGAACAAAGCAGGAGCTGTTCAAGTACCCTTCGTGACTCGCAGGAACCTGCCCTACACGCGGCCTTTCCGCAGGTCTTTATTGTAACAGCAGAACCGGAAACTGCAGCCGCGCCCTCTCGCAGTTTCCGCGCCGGCGGGGGTGACACCCCGGCCGGGCTGCGGCACCCCCGGGGCCGGGGCTCGCTGGCCGTGCCGGCGCGGAGCGCACGGGCGCTCCCGGCCGAGCGCCGCAGGCCCCG
>VZRO01008067.1:30236-108821 GCA_013397915.1 Daphoenositta chrysoptera
GGGCTTGTTCTGCGCCCGGGCTTCGGCGGCGCTGCTCCAGAGGCGCAGAACCCCGCGGAGCCGCCCCGGGCACCGCGCTGCTGAGTGAGGTCTTCCCGCATCCCAGTCAGCCACTGGCGTGGGGGGAGCTGCGCCCCCAGCTGCCCCCCAAAACCGATGGTCGTCAGGCAGTGGGATGGGGGGTTTCGAGGGGCAGGTCGGAAAAAGGAGTCGCTGAAAAGCACAGGAATTGTGCTGGAAAATAAGCGTAAGGGACTTGAAAGCACTGGGTCGGAGGGAGTGCAGATGTCTGAACATGAGCCAGCTTGAAGGCCAGTGGCATCCCGGCCTGTATCAGCAACAGTGTGGCCAGCAGGATGATTGTGCTGTGTTCCAGCACACAGTGATTGTGCTGCTGTACTTGGCGGTGGTGAGACCATGGCTCAAGTACTGTGCTTGGTTTGGGGCCCTCATTTTAAAACAGACATTGAGGTGCTGGAGCATGCCCAGGGAAAGGCAGCGAAGCTGGTGAAGCATCTGAAACACAAGTCTGATGAGGAGCAGCTGAGGGTGTTTAATCTGGAGAAAAGGAGGAACAGGGAAGACCTAGTTGCTCTTTAAAGCTGCCTGAAAGGAGGTTGGAGTGAGGTGGGGGCCAGTCTCACAAGTAACAAGTGATGGGACAAAAGGAAATGGCTTCAAAGTTGTGACAGGGAAGGTTTAGTTTGAATATGAAGCCAATAATCTTGAGTATCCTCACAGCTTCACACAGCATGTACAGGTAATCAGGCCCAGCCAGCATGGGTTTGTTAAAGGCAGGTCCTGATTGACTGACCTGATCTTCTATGACAGGATGACCCACTTAGTGGATGAGGGAAAGGCTGTGGATGTGTCTACTTGGACTCTAGTAAAGCCCTTGACACTGTTTTGCTCTGGAGGAACTACTGCTTATGGCTTGGACAGGTGTGCTCTTTGCTGTGCAAAAAAACTGTTCAGATGGCCAGGCCTAGAGAGAGTTGGTGAATGGAGCTACATCCAGCTGGTCACTGGTCACCAGTCACGTTCCTCAGGGCTCAGTGTTGGGGTCAGGCACATTCAATACCTTTATTGATGATCTGAGTGAGGAGACCAAGAGCACACTCAGTTTGCAGACACAAGAAGTTGAGCAGAAGTGTTGATCTGCTGCAGGGCAGGAAGGCTCTGCGAGGGATCTGGACAGGCTGGATCCATGGGCTGAGGCCAATGGTATGAGGTTCAACAAGGCCAAGTGCCAGACCCTGCCCTTGGGTCACAACAACCCCTGCAGCTCTACAGGCTGGGGGAAGAGCAGCTGGGAAACTGCCTGGTGGAAGAGGACCTGGGCATGTTGGTGGACAGCAGCTGAACGTGAGCCAGTGAGTGCCCAGGTAGGCATCAATCTCCTTTGCCAAGTAACAAGAACTGGGATGAGAGGAAATGGCCCCAAATCGCACTGGGGAGGTTTAAATTCGATATTGGTAAGAATTTCTTCTCCAACAGGGTTGTTAAGCACTGGAACAGGCTGCCAGGGATAGTGATGGAGTCACCATCCCTGGAGGTATTTAAAAGATGTGTAAAAAGGTGCTTATTTGGCTTAGGGACATGCTTTAGTGCTGGACTTGGAACTAGTTAACTGTGTTAACAGTTCGACTCGATGATCTTCAAGTCTTTTCCAATCTAAATGATTCTATGGTTCTATGAAAGGAAAATTGAAAGTGTGTCAGAAAAAGGATAATACGGGATTTAAGAGAAGGCTGAAGGGAGAAGTGATTTGGGCAGGAGAGAGGTGGGAAGGTGCAGTACAAGGGAAGTGTGGAATATATAGGTGTGAAAAGAAAAGGGAAGGGAAACAACATGCAGAATTTCAAAAACAATTTAAAATATTTTTTAAAAAGCAACCTATTTTCTTTCCCTTCTTCTAACCATCATTCTTCTACCACAGAGATGTTACTTCTGGGGAAGAAGAGGACTTCTGTCTGCACCACTGCAAAGGTTATTGGACATTGAGGCCGTGTCCTTTTCCGGTGTCATCCTGTGATGCAGGACTGTCTCCATCTTCACAGGCACCTCTTGCATGTGCTCTGCCAGGACACCCCATCTCCTGTGAGCCTGCACTCAGCACAGCTTTTGGCCATAGCCCTTTGCTGCAAGAAGGGGTGACAGGGATCCCCTAGCCAGAGCTGGAAGAAAGAATCTGTGGAAAATCATTGACACAGCTTCTGGGAAGTGGGAGGAAGGGAAAGGAGGAAATGGTGTTAAGCTAAGCATTTCATTCTGATGGTTTTTCTATCATGTACTTAGCATCATGATGCAGCTGTGCTAATAAGACCAAAAGCACCAAAAGTGGCAAAAGAAATCAGTGTGGGAGAAGATAGAAGGAATATGGAATGTCTTCCAAATATTCACATTTCTTTACGTGTATCTAAGGCTGAAATTTGAACTGTGTAGGTATAGACTGTATGCTAATTAGAAATATATTTTAAATGTATGTGCAGTTTTCTGAAAACCTTTTCTGTTTCTGTTTCTGCAGCTCACTGCAAACTGACAGCTAAGGAAGCAGATATCCTGACTGACACTTTTTTCCAGAGTAGCCAAACAATAAAAAGAAGTTGAAAGTTTAGGCTCTTTTTGAACTCAGATTTCCTGAAAATAAATGTGAATTAGAATTAGTGATTCTGAACATAAGCACAGTTTTGTGAATACAGTAACTGCATCTTGGTAAATGACATTTAGTGATAAAACAGGCAGACTGGCTCAAAGTCATTTCAGAACATTTATGATATGATACTTTCCTTCAGTCATGTGTTCCACTTGGAAGTTCTGTATCTGAAATAACTGTTGCAGTGCTTCAGAATACTTCATTTAAAAGTCATTGACAATTTCAACAGGAACTGAAGTTTAAAAATAAACATACTTACCCTTCACCTTTATGTACCTACTAAAGCTGAAGTAGTTTTCAGTTACAGAACTTATAAAATACAGTGAATTCAAAGGTGAGTTTTCCAAATGGTGTTAAATAATTATAATTCCTTTTGAATTTATAGAAGTCCTAACTGTTGCTTAAGCAAAAGTATTACTATATTACTGTATGTACTGCCATTCTGAACCACAGATGTGGTGCAATGAGCATACAGTGGTTCTTGATATATTACATGCCACTTGGAGAGACACAAAATACTCTTTCCAATGTGCACACCTATTTGTGCCTTTACCAACTATTAGTTTTCATTAAAAAAAAAAAAAGGCTGCAATGGATTTATCTGTTGTTGGCAAAAAAGAAAAGAGATCTGATGACAATATTAACTTCCTGTATAGACTGTTTTTGGTATTCACAGAAAAGATCAGTCATTTCTAATAGAGAGTGTATTAATTTTCCTCAAGCCTTACTTCATTATATACTGTAGAAACTTTGTAGCAGTAATAATTAATGACAATCTGGAATATCAAGTTTTAAAACAACACTGGGAAAAAAGATTCATTGTGACTAGTTGAAGAAAATATTTTTTGTGGTGTAGCACCTCAACATCTGAGCTTACCATGCTCAGTAGTACTGTTTCTTGAATATTTTCCAGAAACGTGTGTCAGTGATCTCAATTTTATTTTACAGGCTTTTGTGACGTTCTTAAAAGCAAAGTGATAGAATGAGTTTCTGCTTAGAATTGAAAGTAAGCAGACCTTAGTCACCAATAAACAATACCATAGGAAAAAATGAAAGCTGTGATACCTGATGAAGATAATACTTTCTCTTTTTGCAACCTACAGAGGACAAAGAGCTACTGTTTTAAAGATTGCATGGTAATAATTTAGAAGAGTGGTAGTGTATTATCATATAGAATAAACTGAAGAGTATAGCTACATGATTAAGAATTCTATGATGTACAGTATTAATGTGCACTACTTAGTAGTTCAAGATAAGAAGAAAATCCATAGTTGCAACGCCCACATTACTTTTTTGTATTTAGCAATGTAGTATATTTTCAGAATTAAATCAATAGAGGTGTTTGCACAGCAGTGCTTTTGCCATATATCAGTGCAAGTGGAAATGCCAAAACGTGGTCATAAAGGGGTGAGCCACTGAGTTCTGTGGTGCTGTGAACTGGAGCCTTTATGGGGAGAGCAGCAGCAACAGACAACTGTAATGCTTCCCACCCTCCTGGAATCCGTGAAGTTTTAGAACATTAATCGTTACCCTGCTGTTCTCTCTTGCACTTTAGTCTACATAGAGCAATCTTACATCACCTTTAAAGAAGTTTTACTCACATGCAGTAAGGTATTACTGCACAGTACTAGTTTGCTTTAGACCAGGCAGAGAATCGTTTAGGTTAGTGTTGGTTTCAGTAGTTAAGTCTGGAGTACTTCAGAACACTGTTATTTAAAGATGATGCAGCTACTTAAATCTGCTGCACCAGAGCACAGACTCAAAGAAGTTGGGGAACTTGGACAATGCCAAACGCAAGCTTTGAAAAACCTCTTAGTACCAGACTTCTGCTTCCTACAGATTAGGCCTCCTGCTGACTATTTGTACTTTTTAAATGTATAAGAGATTTAAGCTTTAATGTCTGTACCTCAGTTCACCTACCTTTGAAACAGCGGTGGTAATTCTGACTTAAATATTGTGATGATACATTAATAAATATGAGCAAAACTCTTTGAAGTTGTAAAATATAATGAGATTTAAGAACATTCCTTTTTGTCATGATTAACCTGTCAGATGTTTAAGTGCTGAAACACTGTTTTTGGGGAAAAAAAAAGGAGAAATGCCAATTAAGATCATAAAGAAGCCAAGATCCAGATCAAATAAGCAGAACAAGCAACTAAAATAAATCGAGGGGAAAAATCCAAGGGACAGAGCAGATCTAAAAACATACAGCTCAGAAAAATGAGGAGAATAAAATCTGAAACAAATGCTGTTGGAAATTGGAAGGGTGGTTAATATGCTAGTAAGAAACACCTTTGCATAAGAGTCAAGGTGAATGCGTATTAAGACAATGTGTCAGAGAAGTCTGGGTTCAGCACAAGGCAGCAGTTTAACTCCCTCAGTCTCCAGCAGATCAGTGGTGCCCTGTAAGTTCTTGTTTCTTCTCTGACTCTAAGAGAAGCCTACGGCACTGCCTCAAATATATGAGCTCAAGCACCTCCGGTGTGAGGGGATGGCCAAATGGAGATTTTCCGGTAATGATTTTGATCTTATCTTGAAACAGACTGGACAAGAAGACTGAGACTGGGCAGAGTCCCACAAGTGAAGTAAAAGGACTTCAGTCTGCTGAAGTGAGACAGGATAGACTTGCAGGAGTAGGTAGAAGGAGGAAGGACAAATTCATGGACAGCAAGCAGAATAATCTTGAACACAAGAACGCACCCTAATCCACATCCTGGAACGGATCAGAGATGCTGAATTTTAATATTTCCCCTTACAGTAATATATATCTGCAGATTACAGGTTAAAAGCATATATCTTCATTTGCACAGAAAAGAGAATCCATCTCTGCTGGTGGTCAGCACAGTAGTCAAAACAACAGCACGCTGTATGGCTGATCGCCCACCTGGCCAGAAAAGAAAAGTAAATACACAGTAATTGCTCATTTAGTGAACCTCCTGTTTTTTAAAAAAAAAGTTGGACACACATAACTAAGAACTGTATCATCATCAAGAGCATGAAAGCCAAAATCAGGCTGGTTGGCATTTCCTAAATTCTCAGTATGTGATTTCTCAACCTCTTAAAATTCTTTCAACGTAGCTTTTGTGTTGTGAAGGCCAGAATTTATGTCCTTTATTATTGCTTTATAGAAGAGAGTAGGAACATATTATAAGTATTTATTGTCCTTCTTTTCAGGGTGACACTTTCAAAAGCTTCTAAGAAATCATAAAATAAGAAAAAACTCTTTGAACTGATTTTGTACCAGCTTAGGTTGAGTGATACTTCAAAGACAGCAATAGATTTCAGCAACATGAAGGGCTTGACTGGTGATGCCAAATAAAAATTATTTTTAAAAACCCACAAGCTACTTGTTCTAAAGTTTTCATTTTGTGCCCAACAAGTTGATCTCTGTCCTTCAAGGTATTAAAATACTGTGACAAGCCAAGAACACATAGTTCTTGTCTCTTTTTTTGTTTTTCTTAATGAAAAGCCAAGGAAACACACATGACTGAGAGGAAACCTGCAGGCTTGCAAGCAGGAAGAAGCAAACTCCCTTCTTTCAGTTCCACGAAATGTTTTTTACTACTACTGTGGACTAAAAAGCCTCTACAAAGAACTATAACATTGTGAAGGATTTTTAAAAATGCAGAATTTTTGAAAATGGAAATATAAGAGAAATAAGTACAAAAATAAAATATATATTTTTAATGGGATGCTAGAAAAAAATGAAATCATACCTAAAAATGTGGGGGAAATAAGATTTTCCAAATAGAATAAAGAAGGTGAAGGGAAACTGAACATAAGCACAAAATTAAATAGGAATGACAGAAATTAGTGTTTCAGAAGTAGTGGAGATACTGTTTCATATTCATTTAGAAAGGAATTTCCATAAGGGTTGGACAACTTAGAAGTAACAAACGGTTTATAAAAAATAGCCGTTCCTAAAAAGCAGTCAAGGAAACATTTGAAAAATGTGCAGAGTTGTAAGTCCGTCAGCCAGCCCAGCTGCTATGCATCCTAGGGGATAAAAGGTATTTGCTGTGAAACTTCCTGTAGCGCTGTCAATGAAGCTTGAAAAGAGGGACAAATACTGGAAGACTGAAAAAAAAAATCAAATATGACCTTCTTTTTCAATGAAAGCATAGAATGCCCTTTGTAACTGCAATCCATACTTGACCACTATGTATCTTATTCTAGAAATGCTGTATAGCAAGAGGATGCTGTGTTTCAGAGACAAGGATTAAATTGCTTTTGCTTAGAATTTGGAGTTAGTTCATGAAGGAGTTATGCTGACAATGAAGAGATACTTTTTAAAAATAAACTTTTGAAGAAGACTGCAGTTCACAGAGAGACCTTTGAGGCAGTGAGTAGAGCAGGAACCCTGCACAGACAGCCGTGCTTTTAACACCTGATGGTCTGTAGCACAGATACACTATGGGCTTTCTAGATGGTTAATCACATGTTCCCATAGAAATCTTTATTTGTGTGTGTGTTTTGCTATATGTCTCTTCTGTAACACAAGGAAATGCCCCTCTGTTTCAGTGCTGTAATGCAGAAGACTTGCACACTGGGACTTTGCTTCTTGCAGGTGATTGTCCCAGGGTACAGTTTGCACAGGACTTCTGGGAGTGCAAAGGTGGCACACATGCAGCCATGTCTAGCAGAGCTGCATTTATTGCTCTTGAATCACAAGACAGACCATTGGTTTTAATGAAAATTGCAATCTGGATTTGTTTTAAACCATCCTACAGGTATCTGCAGAATGTCTAGGAATGGGATGTGTTGGAAATTGGACTACAAAGAATTTTTGTCATTTTGATCTCAATAAATTTAAAGTAGTCCTTTAGTACCTCTTGAGGCAGTTCTTGCTATTTTCTTTCTTTCATTTCAAAGAATTAATTTGAATACTTTATCTTTATGCCACTCAGTGAGCAAGAAAACTATATTCTCCTTTTCCAGTTAGTCACTGAGGCAAGGAAGCCTTAATGTTTTTTCAGTGTTTCTCAGAGAATCCCAGCCAGTCTGTTCTGCCCAGACTGACAAATAAGACAGAGGCTCCTGTTAGAGGCAAACCATATAGGAAAAGGATCCTGGTGTGAAAAAGCTGAGTGTCACTGAGCTACTGGCAGTCTTCTCTTGAAAGTTTTTTTTCCTTGTCTGCTCTTTATAATATATATTTAAAGTTGTGTTTGTTGTCGTTTTCTTTTACCATTACTGGCAGTCTATAATTTCTACATCCCTTGTCTTCAGTGTACTTCACTACACAAGAGAGTTATAAATACATCTAAATTTATTTGGTCGACTTCTGTGTTTATACAGTTCCCACTGAAGTGAGGTCACTGAACTAGAGAACTGACTCTCCAACTGGTTCTCAAACCCCTGTAGCATCTCACTGTCATTCTTGGCACGTGAAGCGTGACCTCTTGTCCCACAGTGGCCAGGCATATTACCAAGAGGTTTTATCATAGTCACTTACTCCACATTTAATTAGTAATACATTTTTTCACAGCAGTGCATCTACATGGCAGTTTTATTTTTTATTTCCGTTAATAACTCTATGGTGTACAGATAAAAGTGAGAAATCAAAGGCCCCTGGAAATGCTTACGTTTCTGGAAAACTAACATGAAAAAAAAAAACAAACCTGAAAATTAGAGTCAGATTTTATGTACTCCTATTCCCCAACTGAATTTAAAAAATCATGGGAACCAGCTTCAGCCACTATGAAGTATCATGTGCTGAAACCTCATCACATCGACACATCACCAGCTAAGTATAGAGTAAACTTCTGGATGCAATCAAGTGACCCATGGCCTTGGCGAAGATCTAACTTGAAGTCTCACGGGGAAATAATTTCTGGCTCTTAATTTAAGACAAAGCCAAAGGAACTGAGCCCTTCAAGTCCTACAGTTAAAACCTAGAAATCCCATTTTGATTTGAATAGAGAGCTTCTCAGTTGCTATCAGGTATGTGTTAGTGAGGCACAGATTTCCTGCTATTTTGCCCTTAATGTGGAAAAATCAATCACCCTCTTTAAATGGCAGACTTCAGATAAAACATGCAGTGCTCAGTCCTTATGAAAAGGCTCTCTTTTTCCAAGACTTTGATAAGAAGAGGAAGTTAAATGGAATTTTAACCTTTTTGTGAGTACTTTTGAAGTGACTGAGGACCTGATTTTCATTTGCATCAAGGTTTCTGCATTAAGCTTAAAGAACCTTAAATGGGCATAAGCTGTAATTAGGACCAAGTCCCCTGTCTCTCCTAGCTTAAGGTATGTAACAACTCTGAATCTTTAATGTCTATAGATGCAGCTCCAGGGGAGAACCTCTGATGTCCAGAGATTCAGCTCTAGGGAATGGTGACAGCCTGGCAACAGCCCAGAAATATGATTAAACAAAAGTCTGTCCTCTGAAACCCCCAGAAAATCAGTATGTTTAAAAGCATTAAAAATTTATTATTATTCTTTATTCAGGATTCATATCACACATAAATATGAAACCAACTATTACAGTTTTCAGTCAGTGGTGAAGAAGTCTAACAATTTTCATCGTTTATTATCTGGGTATTTTATATAGTTGATACATTTACTGTAATTTTATTTTTCATATGTATTATTTGTACATAGGTATATTAAAAATGTGTTAGTGAATAAGGTCCACAAAGAAAAAGCTCTACCTGCTTTAACTAGTAAATCCAGTTTACATGTTTTCCTTATGAATACAGTGAGTGCACAATTTCAGGTGTGTGTGGGAAAATGATCTAATGCTCATATAGTGCCTCGGGATCCTCAAATAGAAAAATTATACAAAGGAAAAACCTGGCTTTAGCTTTAAAACCAAAACCAGTATATTCTTAAAAGGGTAGCATAAGACAAGAAAAGAAGTTGTTCCAATAGTCTTAAAATTCCTGCAACTTGATTCCCTACACATTTGCCCACCTCCATCTCATTCAGGACCATCCTGATGTTCCCAGCCTTGCAAGGGACACCAGTACTATGGCTAGCAATGCTTTGAGCTTGCTGGGTTGTCAGCCTAAAATATGGCACAAATATGGCACAATTTGTGTCCAATTTATCCCCCAAATGGCACAATTTTATCTTGCTGTTCTCCCCTACCTGCTTATTGTTTAAAAACCAGTAAGAATATAATTTTCTTTGAGACTTCTCTTTCAGATGAAGACAAAATTTCTCGGTGGATTCCTCTGTTACTACCAGGTCACTGGCAGGCAGGAAAAGAAAAAAGAAACCACACCACCAGATGAAAAGCAGTGTTGCAAATACCTCATTTCCGTAGGCAGCCAGGTTAAGAAAAGAAGCTTATAAAACCTGTGACCATCCGGCTCTTGGCCATGAGCAGTCCTGCAGTGAGAGGAAGGAAAAAACCAATAGTATAGAGCTGTGATTCTTCACTGCAAATCCTGTGCCAAGACATCTGTGTCCTGAACAGAAAGAAATGGAACCATTTTGGTGATTTGTCTCCTGGGTTAAGGGTAAAATATATCACAAGAAGGATGCAGGATATCCTAGCGAGCTCTTACCAATTATAGTCCACAGAGTAATGCTAACACAAGTGAAGGTAGTTTCAGTATACTCATTGTATTACTTAGCAGATGTAAGAGAGAAGAAAGGAGATGCCTGATGTCAGGGACCTCGTGGTGTCTGGTACAGTGGGCAGCAAAGGAGTCTCCCACAGCTTCTTCCCCCAACGCTGGGTTCCAGAGCAGCAAGACATGTCTGTATAAAAAGTGAGGAGGGCACTTTGGTTTGGCACAAGAAATATAGCTAGAATTTTCCAGCTTGTGAAATAAAACTAAAGAAATTATTAGTCTAATAATGGAAAGTATAAAACATAAAAAATAGTATCTATACTTTATTGTTATATTTAATATAAAATGTCATCTTGATATATGAAATAAAGGTTTAAAATAAAAGGTATTCCTAGGGGCACAAGTTGTGGAAGGTGGGACAGTATTCCAAAGAAGTACTGGAATAGCTTTTCTTCTAGTACTCCTCCCTGCATATCTGCTAGGAGGTAGGATACTGGAATAGATTAATCTTTGGTCAGGAAAGCCTTTTATCAGTCTATTTGTTCATACTTCAGTTGCTGACGTTTAAAGTTGGACGTTTCATACTGTAGTCAAAGGAATTATTCAGTAAAGCTCCCTGTGATGGCAAAGATAACATATATCCTGCTGTTTGTTTTCTTCATAAAAAGCAACAACTATGTTTTAATTCATGAGCATGCATTTTACATCATTTAAGTTACATGAAACGGAGAGCTAGAGCACCATATCTAGAGATGAACTAGAATGGGTTTATAGTTACATATCTGAAAGTCAGGCTGAGTGTGAAGGAGTCATCATTTGATTTACTCTTGGAAGGAGAAAGTGTATGGTTTTTTATCACCAGGTTTTTCCCAAATGTCACACAAAAAGGTTTTTTAAAGCATCACTAATTAGTTGATATTGACACTGAGTACTTAAGCCTTTTAGATGATTGTAGTCCTATATAGGTGAAATTAGTGGATCTGAGAAAAAAACAAAGGTTCTGATGTGTATATATGTATGTCTGTTCAATATTTTTATGATTTATATCCTTTAGACTTGAAAACATAGTCAGAATTATGTTGAAATAAAAAAAAAATCCTGGAAACAGGAGGCAAAAGCTGAAACTTAGTAACTGTCACTAATGATTCCAGATTGGATGCTTTCATGCATAGCCTACTAAGCCAAATGAAGGTGCATAATAAAAAATGTCACTGAATTGAGAACGTTAATTTTTCAGGAGATGTTGAGTTGGTAGTTGTCTTTTTTTATATATATTTAGCTAGGAACACATACCAAAGCATGTTCTAAGTTATGTATAAATAACTACACCTTTCTCCCATGCTGAGAGATCATGTCTCTGAATTTGCACTGGTAAAATTTAGGATGACAGAATATACACAGTATAAAAGCAGAATATGGAAGAAGGACTGTTTTGATTTTTAAAATAAAAACTTTTCTGTCTACAGAAGAGAGAAAGAAACAAAGTTTTTTAGGGGCACTCCTAATTGGAACATTGGAACATAAATAAAGTGTACAGCATTAGAAGTCCTTTTTACAAAGCAATAGAGAGAAAAGATGCAAAAAGTGGGGATGTGCCTTGGGGAACATCAGTGGGAAATTCCTGGATATGTCTACTTGGGGTTATTCCATTGGATTAATTTAGTCATTCACTGAAATTACAGTAATTAAAGAGATTAAACTGAAGGGCACACATACCACCTTTTCTTCCCCCCAGTCAAGGTGCTTTTCTTATTAATCATACAGTCTCTCTATGTCTATATATTAATAAATCCTCCAATATTCCATGGGGCTACTCCATAGTTGTTTTTCTAATGGTGAATTCTAGGATGCCTACAAGAAACCACAGAAATGTGGAAACAGGACTTAAATGTAACAACTCCCGTGACTCCTGTGCTGGCTGATTTTGCCAGCGCCACCTTTGAGCTGCTGACAGGCAGCTTTGGGGATGCTTTGGGGTGTTCTTTAGAGTATGCACACCTTGGCAGGTGGGCAGCAAACTGAAAGTTGTCCCCAGTGCAGAAGAAAGAGGTTGCCCTTGCTGTTTGGGGTGCTGGCTGCCCCCACTTACTGCCTGCTAGCAGTTAACCAGGCTGGGGCTGGCAGATCAGCTCCTGGGCTCGTTGCCACGGAAGATTGAGATGTTTCTTCGAGCAGTGCTGCTCTACCAGGTGTATACACAGGAGGAACTGGCATCTCTTCAGAAAGCAGAGGAGAGAGATTTGTGTCCACTGATTTTTGGGAGCAACTTTTCTGCTTCATTTGCTCTGACAGTGCCTTCTCAATGTTTGGGTTAGCGACTCGAAGATGGAATAAATGTAGCACTTGGGAAGGGCAGGACTGACCTCTGCAGTAGTCCATGCACATGCATGGCAGGGCATTAATGATTACTGTGTAGCATCTGTGCCTAAATTTACCTCAGACAGCAGTAGAATTTGAAAAAAAAACAATGGTTCCCATGTAGCTGCCACAAATACTACTTAAAAACATTAAAATGCTGCCACCCAATTCAAAGGCTAGAAAAGGAGTAGAAAACTTGCCTGCTGGTAATCTCAGCGAGAAAAGTAATGTAAGAAAATGCAGAAAGTACCTTGAAGAGGCTTTTGGAAATAAAGCTTAAGGATGGCATGTAAATATACAGGCTGGCAGAGGCAGTGGCAACAAAAGCTGCTCCTTAGTAGGCTGGACACTTCAGGGAAGTTCACTGTAATCTTCCTTTCTCCCTTCATCTACTCCTGTTTTAAAGTCCTAATTCAGCTGTAAAAATCTTTAGTTCCATTTCCTCCACTTACATGAATGAAAAAAGAATCTTTAGACAAGTTCCACATACGTAAAACAAGATTAACTTGGTTGACTTTAATGGCATCAGTTGGGACATACTTTACTGAAACCCATCAACAATTAGATCACTTGGCTTAAGTCAAATGCATAAATAACAAAGGTATTTCCAGTACTTTCTCTGTAAGCTGGTTTCATTTGGCTGTCCCTGGAGTTAATCTTAGCCCTGAGTTCAAAAAGACCTGGATTTCACCCAGAGGTGTTCCATCAGCATAAATCTGGCCTAAATGATACCAGAATAAGCTCTACCAGCTGAGTGAACCATGCAAACACCTTTCAACTGCAAGTTTGGGGCTTTCAGTGCACCTGTCCAGTATTCTGCTGAGGCTGAAAGGGAACACATTTCACCAGTGATGGGAAAACAAGAGAAAAATATTTGCAATTCCAAAATAACTACATGGAAAAGCATTGCTTAGAAATGACTCCACACACATCCTTTCATAAGTATCCTTTGTCTGTGAGCAGGGCTAACTTGTAGTGAACTCTTTGATGTGGGATTTTATTTTCAGACCACTGCAGACACAGATTTTTTTTCAAAGCAACAACTGTACTATTTACTGCATGCCACAGCTGTTTTTAGAAAGAATTGCCACAAAACATAATTTAAAAAGAACTTTCATGTAAGACCCACAAACTTCTAAGTATCCTTACCCATTAGCACATATTTCTATCAAAAAGCTCTATTCCATTTTTCTCAAATAACAATATTATTATATAATTCTTTACCTCAGTAGACATCAATGTTCCGATCTTTTCCTGTATGTTAATGGGAAGGGAACAAGAGGTTGCTTTGATTCCACACTATTTTGTCTTTATCTATTACACTTATCATGCAAAATAGATGCAGGCTACTGTCGGGTACTTGAGCAGCTTTCTGTGCACAGTTTGAAACTGGTTTGCACAGACAGCTGCATATGAAACAATGTGTGGGAGAATCAGGGCCCAAAACTCAACGGAAGACATACCTGGACTGAGGGCCATACCCCCATATGACATAAAGCAACATCATTCTATTCTTAATGGAGTCTGTTTTCTGTAGATAAGGATGTGGCCATAGGGGTCCTCAAGCTGCTAAAGATGAGAAATTTCATATGGAAACTAGAATGGGAAGAATAGTCTAATATACAACTTCTTATTTGATTATACTGAAAATAATTTGTCTCCCTTCATAAATGTGAATCTAAAAGGTGAAAAACAGCTGATTAAAAAAAAAATGCTTTGTGTAGGGTTTCCTACTCACAAGCATCCCTCTGTCCTGACTCCTGGACTAGAAATCTGTCTTTCCATAGAAAGTTCTGCATAAGAAATGCTTACCCGACCTGGTTGCAAATCTGCACCTGAACAAAATACACTCTCCTTAGTCTTTGTTATGACCATAAAGATAAAAAGAAATTATGCATTTAGACACACAACATCCATTTTAACCCTCTTCTAACTGTAATCCCTGCTTATTCAATACCCTCAGATGTGTGCATGCAGCTTCTAATGGGTGAATTTATGCCAGTGCCATATGGAGCTGCACTGCATTTCCATGCCAGTTTGCAGGAGTTGAAAGGTCAGACTTTGTTTGAGGCTGAGCATTCTCACAGTCTGTCTGTCTGGGATGCCCAGAACTGCAGTTTTTCTATGTGCTGTTCATGGTGAAGTATGGGCAGGCCAGTGACTGCAAGAATTTTGTTCTTTAGCACTGTTGTATCCAATCAAATGACAAAACACAGAGGACTGGAACCAAATCAGATACCTCTGCCTTTAGTTAATCAAACCTGTAGTGCAGATAGGCCTTGCAAAGGCTGGAAGGAACTCCAGCATCTTGTCTTCTTTTGTTTCATTTTTTGCAGTTGTGTGTGCCAACTTCTTTTTCTTTTGAGATAAATGCAAGCAAATATATGTGCATATTATCTGCAATGTTATTTTATATAACTCAGTATTTACCTGTTATTTATATACTATATATAAGCACACAGAGAATTTTCTAGCAGAAAATTTAAGATGACAACTGAAAAGCTACTTCTAGGAGAAATAGGTATTTTCAAAGATGTGAAAGCACTATCTGCAAGGGAGCAAAGCTCCAAGCAATGCATGTCATTTTCTCACAGACCCCTTTCCTTTTGTACTCCCTCCTTTGCCTTTATTGATGCTACTTCACTATAAAAAACAGTGCTCTAGGGAAGACCTCAGAGCCCCAGTTCTTACCAACCTCTTCCTCCCTTATTCTCAGTAGCACAAGCTACTGCAAGGTTACTTTGCGATCAAGAAAAGAAGTTTATACAATGCCCCAACTCTGCAGCTTTCAACTGTTCCTCATTTTTCCAGATTAGTGCCTTAATTAAGTCCAAATGTTTTTCATTTTCTCCCTTATGGTCCCTTCTGTGAAACCTGATGCTGGCCATGGACACTGTCCTCTTGTGACCTTTTCTCTTCCTGTTCCTGCTGCTGGCTGGCTTTTAAATTGTGAGCAATTGTAGGAGGGTGATGGTTGCACACTTTTTCATCTCTTCACACACCCAGGGGGCTGTTCGCTCTGTTGCTGAAGTCAGAACCGGTCAGGAATCCCCCTTGCTTTTCCCCTTCTCTGTGAGGCAGAAGTGAGTGAGAAGGAAACAGATTTTCAGCTGGTAGATAAAGCAGTTCATACCATCCACTTGAGTCACTCTCAGTATAAACTCTTAAACACAGTGCAATAGTAATTTATCACATTGCATAAAATGTATAAACGAGGTTTCTTAAGTCCAGCCCTTGATTTCAAGATGATTATTTTTAGGGAGCTATCTTGCAAGTTCAGCTGGCAATTTCACATGCATTATTTTAGCAAATCACATGGGTGCCTGTGAGGGCAGGGAGAGAGCTCAAAATGTTCAACACAGAGGAAAGAGTTCAGTAGAATAGAAAAGCAGAAATATTAACTGACTCATTTCAAATTTACCTGTAACAATGAAGAGCAAATGTTGCCAATACAGTATGTCAACAGAGCAGAACTGAAGATAACAGAGGAAAATTAAATTAGCTAAGAATCTGGCCCAAGTGATTAAGGAAAGAGAAACTAAAAAAACCAAAAAAGGCTTCATCCTTTTCTTGTGGCGTGAGTAGCCCCAGTTACACTGATGTAAAATTGGTTTATGCAGCAGAAAAATCAAATCATATGTCAATTGGAATTGCTTGACTGATGGTAAACATAAAAATTAAGCATGAAAACCATGGTCAAAGACAAAACAATTGCAATGGGAAAAAAACAGCGGTAGTATCCTCAACAGCATTTATCTGCAGGAAATATAAGAGACAACTTCTAACACTTATATTCTATCTTAGTACAGAGCAACAGCACATCTTGCATCTCAAATAAAGCTTTGTATCACTAACCTCATTTCTCTATATGAGGTGTAATAGGATTTGTAGAAATCATGCAGATGTGTCCACAAAATCTCCAAGCACCAGAAGATGAATGATGTACAGAAAAAGCAATTGTTTATTTTTTCTGTGCAAGGTTTGTTCATTGTTCCCCTCGGGGAGACAGATGTGCAGGCTGTATGTGCTGAGTGAAATGAGAACCCCTTCCTTTTTGACACCTTTAAAATAATTAGAATTAAATCTATACTTTGCTAAGTGAAATGTTTCAATTTAATCAAACTGTGCTGTCATGACCATACTTACATTAAGAGTTTAAGAGCCCTACTTTGCCCTCAGCTAATCCCTCACATATGAGGTTTTCATGGTTAAATTGTCTCCTGTGTAAGTAATCAAGTACATATGAACTCTGCTGCGAGGGAAATTGAGCGCAAGTCAAAATCTCTAAGAATGAATTGCTAAGAACAGTGGAGTTAAGGAAAGGAGGGGATCTGGCTTTAGTCATCAGGTCCTCCTGATTCTGTCTCTTACCTTGTAACTTACTCCAGCGAAAATCTTAAAGATGAACAATATCTGCTTCTGTACCAAGAAAATGCATTCAATCTGTGTGCTCCTGCTGCCACTCTTTCACTCTTCTAATCATTCTCATAATTATATTTTGAAAGGCGAACACCCATCATCTTATAATAATGCTGGTCCATGGAATAAGATGTAAGACCTAAAGGACAGCATCACTATGTAAGTTTCCAAGTGTCTGGAAAGTGTGCCCAGCAGGAATGAAAAGGGCAATAATGGAACTTCCAGTTCAGAAGACTTTTTTTGTAGGATCACTGGAAAATATTGCGATCAAAAAATCAGGGAACCCAAGTGGAAGAGTTCCAATTTTTAAGGAGGATAGAGGTATACTAGCCAAAGCAGGACCACTTGTGAATTTTAGCACTTAAAATTCACAGAAAGAAGGTGGTAAAGAAGCAAGATTTAGGCCTTTATGTAATGAACAGACACATAAAGGGACCATGAGAACAAATTGCAAAGTTGATTGATTAATTAATGAAGCACAGGGCCATAAAAATTGAATAAATGCCTAGAAAATAGTCAAGAGATCATGTAACCCACTTGTTTACCCACCATCATGTTTACCCACTAATAGAAACTATTTCTAGATGACTTCTGGCAGTTTCCTGTCTTTCCAAAAAACCTCAGTTGATGTAAATTCTGTGATGTCCCTACTCACAAACAATATAAACTAGCTTTCTACTACTTTACCACTGAAAGCTTTACTTAATACTGAAATTAAAATTTTTGCTCTATTCTAATCCTATGGTTTTGAAAAAAAAGAAACCTCTCATTTTTTATGGGACTTTTTATCTATTTGAGAATAGTTATCATGTTCCATCATAGCTCCTCTCCCCTCTATTTTCTCGCTCTGTTGTTTATGCTGTGCAAGTGTTTCATTTTACTTCCTTTGACCATATTTTGCAAATAGCTTAAACAGTTTGTTCTCTTTTTCACAGTGTCTATAGTTTCTCTCATGGGGAATATTATATGCTTAGAAACATTTTTTTGAGGAATTTACAGCTGTCTTTGATGCCTATGTTCAATTAGCTGTCTGCTATCTCTTAGTTTATTGAAGCCTCCACACTTCTAGTCCATCATCTTCTTTTGCTCTTCTTCCTTGCCTTTCCAAGGCAATATGTAATCTTTCACCTTCACATTCTCACGTCATTCTTTATTGCTTAGCTTCAAATCTGGAAAATCCTACACTTTTTAAAACAAGAATTGCCAGTTATTCCAGGAACTCACTGGGCATGGGCCTTCCGTTGCATTCTTTCACCAAGGAATACCTGGATTGTTAAAATCCCTCATTAATATTATATCCTGTCCTTTGGCTGATTCTCCTTTTTGGACACAAAAAGCCTCAAGTTTTCCTTGTTTAATATTTTGCAATCCCTGCAATCAAAGCCTTCATATTCTTTTCCCCTTTTACCTTTTCAGGGATAGTAAATTCCTCCACATTCTGCATCTCCCATCACACCTGTGTACCCTTGAATGCAGGGCAGTATATCTAATCTATCTAACCTTCCGAGCAAGCTAATGCTTTATTTATTAATATTCCAGTCATGCCACCACCTCAGCACAATTCGTGAGTACACTGGTGAGGCAGTACCCATTAATGAGTTTAAAAAGTCTTAGTGCCTTTAAGAAGATGCATTTGTTGGGAAGCGCAAGGACTTAAAAAATGGAAAAAGAATTAGGAGAAGTCTTCTGAGGAAAAAAGAAACTCTCAGAAGAACAGGACAGAGCAGGGAGAGTGCAGCATAACAACAGTTTACACCACTCACCTTGAGGCAGGAGCTAAAATGAGACTGGATAAGTGCTCTGACAGATCTGAGAAACCATGAGTGGCTGTGCTTATTGGACACCACAGCAGGGAACAACAGAAGCATTCACTTATATAGAGAGAACCCGAAAAAAATGAAGTAAGTATGTTAAGAAAGGAATATTTTCCACTACCTACAAGGAGAGAAATCTTTGGAGACATGGCTTGTGCCAGATACTTTCCTATGCTTGGCGCATCAGCAGGATTCTGGCAGGTGTCCTTAGGAAAACAGAGCACATGTTTGTGCACATTCTGCACCTCCTCTGGGAGACACTGTTTCTGCAGATGGCTGTTTGGGTTGTGTTTGGCACCCACAGTATTTCACAGGAAAACACAGAAAAAAAACAATGGTGGTGGTATTAAAGGGTATTAAAGTATTAGGTGATATTCTTACCTGGGGAAGGCAGTAGAAAAACATGACCAGAAACTCTGACTAGCCTTTGGTTTACCAAAATACCAACAGTAAATACTGTTGAGCAGAAATGACACATCTGGGAGAAAAATCAGGATGTGAGTAGGCCACTATAAAGCCATTTCCGACCCATTTGCTTGAATAGGCAAGAATGCTGAAGACTGCATTCCCCAGCTGTCCCTGCCAGGCTGGGAAGTGCTGACTGCTCAGCTGTCCAGCTCCTCAGCAGCAGGGTGCTCCTGGACAGAGGTGCCCTGTGGCTGTGGCTGCAGTGCCTTGTGGCAGGCAGCCCACGGTGGCTCACCCGGGCCTGTGGCAGCTTGGTTAGCAAAAGGATATTTTTAGGCAGTGGCTTTGGCTGAAGTGTAGCTCTGCTCTGGCACATGTGAAGCCAGAGACCAGTAACTGAGATATAATGGGTACAAACAGAACTGGTGCCACTGCACTCATGCAGAGAAGGAGGCTTCTGCCTGAAATCAGGGGTGAAAAGTAACCATGTTCTGTCAAAAGCAGAGGCTGTTGGGCTGACCATAAGCCATTGTCCCTAAGGACCTAGTAAACTTCCTATAAGGGTTTGAAACTCCTTTTTGCAGCTGCATTTCTACCTTTGATTTAAAATCAAACGCAAATCTCGGAAAAAATTACAGCTGCAAGTATTTTTTCTATACCACAAATAGTCAGAGTGCAAAAAATGGAATTAAATTTCCCCTCGGTCTGTCTGATAAAACAAAACAGTGTAGCCTTGGACAACATAATTGTCAGGAGCTCAAGTGCATATTAGGCAAAGTACCTCTACACTTTTTTTACACTCTTCTCTAAATAATCACAACAGATCTGTGTTGGTGACAAGGTACTTGGCTAGTACCTCTAGTCTGGCAGTTATTTGTTCCTCTGAACTACTGGTGAGAACAGAAAGTAGTGAAATCCATGAGCAGTGGCCCATGTACAGCTTATTTTCACACCCTGCTAAGATGGAGTTCTTGTTGTTTGGAAGTATTTTGTTTAAAGGCACTGAGCAGTGATTCCAAAGGCACCATAAAAAATGTGCTTAAAAGGATACATGAAAGTCAACCAAGGGACTGAAAAATCCAAGAGAAGGGCCAGGGATGTTTTATATTGGCCTTAAATAAACAGTGCCATTGTGGGAAGTTAAATATGGTAGCATCTGCCAAAAATACTACCCAAGCAAAAGAGCCTATGTTGGTAGCAAAAGAAATATCTCCCCCTCTCTCCTCTCCTGGCATGAAGCAGGCGTAGGTTTGTTTATGTTGGCTATATAAACTCCATTGCTCCAAGAGAATTATTCTCAATTCCTGAAATAGACTCATTTGAAGATATTAGAATTAAAAAAGGACTATCTCATGTAGTAACTCTGTTACACTGCAGCTGACTTTTCTCCATTATCAGACATTGTTCTTCGACTGACATAGAGATTTGGAGGGGCGACCGACGCAGAACTAGGACCCAATCAAGTCATATTTTTCAAGAGAGTCTCATACAGGCAGAGACCCTAGGAGAGTATGCAATTTGAGTCCCAGAACGTAGTATAAGCAGAATAAAATGGTTTACAACCAACCTGAGAATATGAGACCTGGGGAGCACAATTTGTCCCCTAACTGAGTAAACACAGTAGCTGCATTTTACAGCTCCAAATTCAAGAGGTCATTCCTGCCTGAAAAAGTACCAGTGTGTGCTTAATATCTATTGAATACCACTGTAATCTGAGCCTCAGCCATTCCAATAGGCAGGTCACAGAGGAAAAATATCTTCAAAACACACAGAGATTTGCATGCAGAAGGACGACGCTCATGTGTCTAGAGAACCGCAAAGGGCAGAAGAGGTACAAAGACTTTGCCTAATGCAACTGCAGCTGAACAATGACTGGGAATCTGCTTCTTACATAAAGCAAAATTGCACAAACCACAATTTCTCCTCCCTGGGAACGCAGAGAGCAGTGGAGCTCACCTCCTGCCTGCAGCAGAGTTAGCCATTTTCTGCAAGGAGAACATTACATTTAATCCAGCAGGGAGGTCCCCATTCAGGTCTCTTCCGAATGCTGCCTTTCAGCTTAATGTTTAATGATTCAAGCTGCCCTCATGCCTTTATGAATATAATATGAAAGGGCTGGAAAAAGAACTGTTTGCCTCTAAGATTCATTGCCATCAGATAAAAGTATGATATTTATGTGGTGTATTATACTAAAGAAAATTACTCTACTGGGGCATAGCTCAGTGTTGGCAGAAACCATGAAAGAGACGCTAAATTTCTGGAACTGCTGTGAAAGACTGAAGAAATTTGTTATTTCAGTATCATAATAAGCAATATGTGCATTGCAATTCTATTCCATAAAAGACTATATACTAACATTCAATCAATAAGACCTTTGGTTTTGTGGGTTTTTTTCCCCCAGGGATTTTATTCAGGTCATGCTTCAGAAATGAACAATGAGAACATAAAATTTAAACTTTTACATTAAGTTGCTCAAGAAGTGAGAAGACTGAGTGCATGTGGAGAAAAATGCAAAGGATCTTCTATTCTCCACCTAATCGTGCTGGTTACATTTTTCTATTGTTCTGACTTGGAGATACACAGAAAGCAAACAGTATTTATAGTATTAACAAAAAAAAAAAAAAATCAGTTGTTATCCTTGATGCTTTCAAATGCAAGATTTGAAAATGCCACAGGCTGAGATTTTTATTCATGTAAATATGTATTTTTATGTTTCAAGTGTTTGTCAGGCCAGAAGAGTGTAGCAAATTGAATTTGACAGTTAATTTCTAATCACCTCCTTTATCATCCATTGCAGTGCAGTAATAAATCCTGCTTCACCTCTCCCTTGGACTCTTTTTATTCTAATCACTGCGTTTCCATGGCTGTTGTTTTCATACCTCAATCTCCTTTTCTAGGCTCTAACATGTGCTTCAGGATCCATTATCAGGGTTCCACTGTCTTGCAAAACCCACAAACACCCAACATTTAGAAATACTACATTAGCAAAGGGAAAGGAGTCTGTAATTGGATTGTTCTCAATGTATTTAGTATGTTTAGTGATGTATATCCTTTTGCCATGTCATCTTCTGGCCTGATTCACACAAGAAAATGGTCAGCAACTAATAAAATAAGTTGATGAAACATTTTCAGGATCACTGTGTCCAGCAACAGCCCCCTGGGCCAAAAAGTACTTGGGAACAAGGGCAGCGAAGTTATAATGAGAGGGAATGGAAATTCTACTTTGCATAAGGAGGCCAGAAGAGCTTGACATATTTAGTGTAGCAAAACAAAAGCTGATACAGAATGTCATTGCTTTCTATAAATACACCAGGAGGTTAAACATCGAGGAAGGAAAAGATCTTTTGAAGATAAAGTACAGTGTTGGCACAAGAACAAATGGGCATAAACTGCCCATGAATGTATTTTAACTGGAAGCTGAAAGACATTATGTAGCCGGTTGAGCAGTCAATGCTGGAGACAGCAGACTTCCAATGCAAGCATGGGGGCACAAGAGGGGTTGTAAGATGGAGTGTGAACAGCTGAGGAAAGGCATTGTGTGATGTGGCCTGGGGCTGGCAGGGGACTGGGCTCCAAGACACAGGGGGTCCCTTCCAGCCCTCTGTTCCTTTGTTTTAATTTTTCTCAAAGGTATTTGGAGATTCTGTATGGTGATGTCTCACAGCTGGTAAAGGATATGGCTCAGAGAAGAAAAAGAAATAAGCAACATGTTTTAGTTTGCCAGATGTATGTTATTACTTTATTCCCAATTCACAGGAAATGAACAATCATTTAGTACTGACAGGTACATACTGGAACTTACTATCTTTCTTTTAAACCTTAAAATAATGTGCTACAGAAGTTTAGCATTAACCTTAAAGTAGACTTCACATTTTTGCCAAGGTTACTGTGATATCTTGTGAAACCTATGGGGGAAAACAGAGGAAGAAGGAGGCAGCAGGCAGAAATGATATAAATTGCTGCCAGAATGGCTGAAATGTTAGTGAGGTTAAAAAAAAACCCCTATCATCCAAAGCTCTTCTGCTCACAGAGATACCTCAAGGAAAGGTCTCTTGGGAGCTGCAGGAGGTTAGGTAGGTCTGATTTTCATTGGGGTGTAACCCAAATTACCTTCTTAATAGACAATTAGATAAGACAAAAGTAATGGTAAAAGCAGCAAGTGTCTCACTGAATCACAGGACTACAGTTTGTTAACTGCATTAAGTGGAGTGGGTTACAGCTATATAAGGGTAGGTCATTCCAGGTCTAAGACAAGGTCAGTGTTGTTTACCAGGATGATTCAGTTTGGCTTTTTACATAACTTTGTAGTGTTTGTCTCTGAAGAGGTGAAGGTTAGGTATGATAGCAACTGAAGAAAAACTCAGGCCAATACTTCCTAATGTTGCTAGAGAGTTCAGCATGCCTTTCCTTAAAAACAGATAAGGTTGGGCACTCAAAGGCAGGCAAGTATCCAGCTCTTTTGCAGCCAGTTTGTCTGAAGGAGAAATCTGAATGGTGTCTAAAAGCCTGCAGGCTGCTGCTCAGCGTCACCATTCCCACTTGCTCTTCCCCTGAGCAAGCCAGTGACAGAAGTGACATTGGAAAGTCTTGGTTTTCCCAGCCACCCCTTGAACTGGCAAGTCAGGAAGATTTCTAAATTTCAAATGGAAACAGAACCATTCAGGTTGAAAGGGTGTTCTGGATATCACCTTGCCCAACCTGCTCTTCAAAGCACAGTTAACTTGTCCAGCTGAGGTTTGAGTATCTCTAAGAACAGCTATCACAATCTCTCTGGGCAACCTGGCCATTTCTCTATTCTCACTGGGATTTTTTCTCCCACATGTCCAATTGGAATTTGCCATTCTTACATTTGTCTTACCTGTTATCTTTCTGCTATGCAGCTTCAGGAAGAGTCAGTCACAGCTTCTCTACAACCATTCTCTTGGTAATTGAAAACAACAGCAAGATTTCTTCTGATCCTTTTCATCCCCAGGCTCAGCAAAGCCAGTTCTCTCAACCTTGCTTTACTGCCTCTTTGTGAAGAGCACCAGGGCTCTTGCTGGCCTTCTTCTGGACTCTACCATGTATCAGTGTTCCTGTTGTACCAGGGGATCCCATGCTGGACACATTATTTCATACAAGAGCTCATGTTTGTCACGGGGAGGAGAATGGTCCCTTCCTCTGACCCACTGGCTTTACCCTTGCTGTTACAGCCCAGTATGCAGAGATGACATACACTGACATGTTTAACCTGTTTTTCACCAGGACTGCCAGCTCCTTTCCTGGAGAGCCACCACGAGTCCAGCTGTTCTCCTGTGTTGGGTTAATTCAGTCCAGGGGCAGCTTTTGTGCTTTCCTTTGTTGAACTGCAAGACTTTTTTCATGGCCCATTTCTCCAGCCTGTTGATTATGTCACAGCTTGCCGTGGCCCGGCTGGCTGCAACATTTTGATGGCAAAGAGACAGGAAGGGTCCTTGCGTGAGAATTCCACGAAGCTATTTATTCATAATTCCCTGCAGAGAGGGCAGAGACAAAGACCTAGCACAGAAAACGTACACGGTTTATACACGGGGGTGTGAAGAGCACCAGGGCGCAGTGGGCTGAGGGCACAGGGGCGGTACCTGGGTGGAGCCGGGGCACGGGAACCAACGGGGAAATGGTGAGGGAGGGAAAAGGGAACATGGGCCAGTGGGAATGGGGAAGGGAGAACTCTCTGGGTCAGGGACATGTGAGGTAGAAAGGGGGCAGGGACTGAGGTACATTAACATGATAAAACAGAGCACCTTGTGAATGGTCCCAGTCACCCCAACCCATGGGGACACCCAGCGCCCCTCCTTGCAGGGGGTACCGCAGCCTCCCCCACCAGTGCACTGACCACCACAGCTGATGCCCTCCTGAACGGCAGCTCTGCCTCCAGAATATTGACCCCTCTCCCCAGTTTGATATTATCTGCAAATATGCTGAGAGTGCGTTATAGGTTATTGTCCAAGAGACTAAGTAACACATTAAACAGCATCAGCCCCACAGTTAAATTCAGTAAACTACTCAGCTGGTTACCAGTTAGACTGAACCATTGGTTAATTTTCATTGAGCCTGAAGATTCAGTCAATTTATCACAGATCTTCAAGTCCAGCCATCTAGTCCATATCCCCCCAGTTTGGCTACAAGGATGCTATGGGAAATAATCTCTGAACTATTTCTTTAATCAAGGGAAATGCCATCCATTGCATTCCCCTCTTGTACAGAGCCAGACATCTTATCACAGAAGGCAACCAGGCTAGCACAATTTGCCCTTAAACAATACCATTTGGGTCTTATTCTGAATTTCATATTAAAATTCTGAAATTAACACCTTTTCCCTCCAACATCCTTTCTCCAACAGTATCTCTCACTTCCATTATAACACTAACATGATTGAGTTTTATTCTTGAGGCAGGATCAGCTACCCAACAATTTCAAATCTCTGTCACCAAGAGATAGAACCTGTCCTGAAAATCATCCTGATCTTTGCTCATGAATCTTTTCAAACACCTTTAAAAATAAGGCTAAGCAAGGGGCCCTGGCCTTCCTTTATTCCTTCTGGTGAGCCAGAATTAAAAGATACAGGTAGGAAAGCTAACTTCACTTTTCACTTTCCACATCTATATTTTTCCCATGTGTACATACTTTTGTTGCACTAGAATCTATAAAGTCTATTTTCCTCTTTTTATGTTGTGCAGGAAGGATATAAATGGACTAGCACCCTTTTTTTGAGCTTATGCACGTTCTCATTTTCTTTTCACTTTCTTTTTTTTTTTTNATTCACGTGACTTTGGCTAAACTGAAGTCTTGCAAGTAACTGTAAGGCTGAACTACCTGCAGGTAATTTTTAGTATCCTCAGAGGAATGCAGTTAACTTCAACTCATCTCCAGTCTGAGCTGGTGCTTTTTGAAGTAGGTCTTCATGGGGTGAACAGGAAGACTATGAGGGTTTTATTATAGTTGGCTTCCTTACTGCATTAGCGTTTATATTTTCCCAGTAGAAATCCCCAAATTGAAAATATAGAGGTGTCAGATAGCACCACTTTATTTAAAGTTGTGTCAACATTTCCTATAAACGTTGTTTTTCTAGGGTTTATAACTAGACCATAAAAATGTGCTCAATGCAGAAACTTGGCACAGAAGAGTTCAGCCTGGGAGAGAATTTTCACAATTAAAAATTAAAAAGTCCACTCAGCTAGTTTTAACTAATATCCATGTAATTAAATGGAAATTAGTTGATTTAAAGATACATTTTCACAGCGTAATTCAAAGCAAGCTTTTATTTAAAAGAATAAATTCACCAAGGGATTATTTCATTAATGTTATCTTGTTGCACTCAGTAATTTTGAAAAAGTCAAAATTACTATGGTATTGCACACTAGGAAATAGTGACTACATCTGAAAGTGCTGGTTTGTATAAGCCTCTTTGCTACACATAAGGAAATATTTTTAATAGGTGGGGCTAATAGTGCATAATATGATGTTTGCACAATATTTCCTATTATAAAATCATACTTTGAGACATTGTCAAGTTTTAACCATTTGGGATGATATTTTATATTCCAGGTGTATGCCTAAGACAGAATTTTTGGAAAAAAAAATTGTCAAAACACTTTAGCAGATTCTGGGAACAAGAACTGAGAAAATATTTTGTTTTGTTCATATTACCAAAAAATTTAAAACAGCCTTTTTTTCAGAAAGGCCCAGTTTCTCAGAAGCTTCTAGCAGTGACTCAAAATGCAGGAGTGGAGCAAAGTGGCCTTTTCTGTTGGGAAATGGCTGTTGCTGTTTTTATAGAAGTCTCTCATTTAGGTCCAGTTAGAAACTTTCGGAATAAAACCTACTTTGCCCATACTAAGTAGAGACATTCTAGTTTAGGAACTGATTTCTCCATGCATTCCATCTTTAAGGCACACATGCAAGTTTCTCAGGGCTGCTGGAGTGGATGAAAGAAAATGCTGTTTGTCCATGGAGAGTGACTGCACAAGTTCTATCCCCTCACAGCTCCTGCCTGGCACAAAGCTGGTAAGTGCATCGTCTTCACTCTGGGCCGAATGTGCTCCATCCAAAGTCAGAGAAAGTCGATTTCTCCAACTTTCGTTGCTCTAAGTAAAAGTCAGAGATGGGAAGAAACATCCCTGCCAGAATTGGGGCAGTGTAAACAAGGAATTCTTTGGAGCAGCTGGAAAGGAGGCAAAAACTTGACTAAAGGAAAACAACAAACAGATGGTGGAACCAAGAAGTAGAAATTGGTTAGGGGTGGGAATTCACTGACCAAAGAGGGAGGGACATGACAGTGGTGGGGGTCTGGACTCCTCAGGTAAGAAGACTGAGGCTGAGAGCCAGAGTCTGGGACTATGGCAGACGTTGTGAGAGAACTGGGCAAGAAAAAAAAAATTCTTTCTTGAGAACACATGAACCTATATCTCATAGGTCAGGCCTGGCAAAAGTTTTAGACACACATCTGAATTTCAGAGGATGAGTTGTAAACTTTGAGTATGAAGCCAAGCACTGCTCCAGACACAAGCAAGTCCTGAATAGTGACTGGTAAACCCAAGAATTCGTCATCGGGATGTTTTTATCTTTTTCTAACACTTTAAAAACACTAAAACTACATTATGGTGCACTGTCAGTGTTAGTTTTTTGCATATGCAGTTGATGTGACTGAAGTAAAGATCTTCAGTCGTCACTGGGAAAGAGCTGCTCCCCACAGCTGGGGAGAGCACAGCATGGACTTCTGAGTGGAAACAGCAGAGGAGTGCTCGCAGGACAGCCTCCTATAAAGTTCAAGGCAATGCTATGCCTTAGGACTATGGTGCTTGTTCCAGATGTAAACCAAAACTTGGTCGCCAAAATGTCTTTCTTCTGAGCAAATAGCAGAACAATGGCAGAGTGCAAGATCTAAGAGAAACCTTCTTTGGTGTTGAGCTCCCTGAATTGGAAATACTATATATACCAATTAAATACAGCCAGGCTGTTTGAACTGCTGTGTTTTAGTAAGCAAGCAGTATATCACAGCAACACCTGAGGGTGCTGCTTTGATCACAGCCTGTCAGCATTTCCGCTGTGAACTTTGTTTATTAGAGGTAGGCTGCAAAAGATCTCCCTACGCTGAAATTTCAATGCAAAGCCTGTCCCAGTCGCCAGTTAAGAGAATCAGGAGGATAGAAGCTCACGTAATAACGTCATACTCCTATGTGGGATTTTCTTTTTAAATCTGAGGCTTTTCTCCCGGAAACTAAAGTTTCTATATCATCTTCAAAGTGCATTAATCCTTACTGCATACTAAAGAAGAAAATCAAACATCTGAATTATTAAGAGAGGTGCTTGAATGGCTGAAAAACTTCTCATCAAATTTTCATCCATTCATTTTGTACAGTTTTCAGGACACAAACGAAGCATTCCTCATCCTGTCTTCCTGCTGGACTCTGAGGTGGTTAAACCACATCTAACTGGAATAAAAGACGGGGTGGGGGAGAGAAGAGAAAGGAAGTGTCACATCCTCCGCTGTGAATAGCTAACACGCTCACAGCTATGCTGAACCGAATGCTCAAATCCTTCATCTGCCTGCTTTGGAGCAGGCGCCTGGGATCGGGTGTCTGCCGCGCACTCTGATCAGTGGGTCTCTCTGCCGGGTCTCTCCCAGGCTCCCCTGCTGAAGCCACTCTGCTTTGTATGAGCTGATTAAATATTCAGAGGATGGGAATGAAAAGGGCTCTGCGGCTTGGGGTGGGGGTGCTCATCCAGGAGGCCGGCTCCCAGTCCCCGTGCCAATGAATAGTTAATCGCTTTGTACAAAGTGGAAGAGTTTCAAAAGGAATCCCTGAAAATCTGTAGCTTGGCAGCTCGGGTATTTAACCGAGAAGAGTCTTGGGTCAGAGCCCCTTTTCAGTATTGTGCGGGAGAAGGGATTTAGCAGTAAAACCCTGAGAAATGCTTTGGCCACTACAGTCCTCAGGACGCAGCTTCAGGGTCGCTGTGTGAGAGCTGGCTTAGGCAGCCAGCTCGGAGGAAGGAGCGCGGTCCTTCCCACCCCAATTAGCCGAGAGTGCCCTGCTGGGCTCCGAGCGCTGCGATCCCCCCCGGCAGCCTGCGAGGAGCTCCGGACACCCGCCCTGCGCGGGCTGTGGCGGGGGGGCTGAGCTTCGCCACTGCAGTACGGATACCCCTGAGTCCCTCGGTGGCTTCTGCGCTGGGGCTGTCGCTCAGCAGGGTCGTTTTTGACCTTCCCGAGAAGCATCCGGCGATTTCCTTGGACAGCGGTGAGGTTGTGTGCTTGCTGCAGGTGAGGCACTGGCAGCTGAGAGGACAGGGTCTGAGCAGGTCCTCCCGGATCGGGTTGGAGCTGTAGTGTTGGACAGTTTGTACTGCTGTTTTCTTGGTCTGCGGCTGCCCTTTGGAAAAGAGGAGATTTTAGAGAGCCCAGCATCTTTTATTGCTACAATATTAATGAGGAAAACAAAAAAAAAAGGGGCCTGTTTTATGATCACAACAACCTTCACTACACATTTTTATAACTGCATAGGAACAAGTATCTGTGTTATTATAAACTGGAGTTACTTTGTATCTACACCCGTTTATAACTACAGGTACGTGTATACCTCAAGTAACATATACAACATACACGTGTATACCTCAAGTAACATATACATACGAGTGTATACGTGCATCTCTGTCAATAAAATTCAGTGCTTGCACAGTCTGGAAGTGATCATGCCTGGCTGTCAACAAAGCTGCCCGCCCCAGCGCCCTGCCAAACATTGCCATGGCTTATCGTATCACTTCAGCAATCAAACGACAAGTTCATTGTGGATGAAACCCCAGCCTGGATTCAGAGAAATATTTACAGATGTGCTTAACTTTCCATGAGTTAAATTCCACCCCTGTTTAGTAACACACTTGATTTCAGCAAGATCCAGCTGCTGCTCCAGGACTGACATCCCTGGCTGTGCTGGTCCTTCTCTGAAGCAGCCTGGGCACATCGGTATTACCTGCAGATTATTGGTTTTTTATGGGAGCTTGATGAAAAAAGGACGAGTTGTTCTTTATCAGTTTTTGTGCTGTGAGAGAGAGAAGCAGCTAGGACTGAATAAAGGACACCGGAGGGGCTCCCTCCATCGTGCTGCTGGAGCCCACATTGCCCTGCCCTTCCTGCAGCACCAACCCTTCGGGCTGAGCTTCCCGGGAAACTGAGGCAAGCGCTGGCCAGAGCTGCGGGTGGGCTCCTGGGGTTCCCAGGGACGTGCGAAGGACCCGGCTTCTCTGCCTTCCCGCAGGGCTGATGGTCCCCCCCAGAAACGTGACCTGGGGGAGCACCCTCATCTGCCCTCATCCCTCCTCTGCCGGGTCACGCCCTCAGTGTGAGAAACCGCCCCGGCTGCGGAGTGAGAGCGGAGCCCGCACGCCCGGTGAGGGTGACCAGATGTCCTGGTTTCACCAGCAGCAGTGGCCGCCGGAGGAGAATCGCCCGGTCGCCAAAACGCCCCACTCTGCCAGTCCCCCCTCGCAGATGGCCAGCTTGGGAATCCCATCCCAGCGCTGTCGCGTGGGAGATGCCGATCGGCCAAATCTGCGCTGTCAGCAAAGACAAAACCTCTCCCCAGCCGTGCTGCTGGCGATAAAAGGGAGCGGGCACAGGAGCAGCCCCGTGGAGGCCCCTCGGTAACAATGGGAACCCTTTCGGGAGCCGGCGAGGCAAGGCTGGACAAAGGCTCACGCTGCCCCCAAACTCCAGCTGCTGCCTCAACACAAAACAGGGGGCTGCAAATTTGGTTTCTTTCATCTAAAGCCTCTTAGGCGGTGCGAACGCGGAGAGCGGGCGAGCACCCTCGCGTGTCACACTCCCTCCCTCGGCCGTCAGTGCACGCAGCCTCAAGTGCCGAGCGACAATTTATTGTGGGTTTATTTGACTTTGTAGGAACGGGGCTCTTTCCGTGGTGGAAGCGGAGCAGGGAAACGGGCAGCGGAGGGACATGGAGAGTATTGACCAGGGAATTTGTGCCTGCCCTGCGCTGTTTTGCCTGGAAAAGGCTGAACTTTTCATGTTCTGAAAAGCCAGATGAACGGCCCAAGTCATTAGTCACCCAGGTATTTACAGTGTTTTTCCTATTTCCTTTCTCCCATGGCCTCTGTGGTCAGCAGTATAAAATTCCTAGGCACTCCCACCTAAACACAAGTTTCCTGTTTATGCTCTCAGTGGCTTTTATGTTTAGCTGTTAAAACCCGTTGTCTAAAGTACCATAAAACAATATGAACAGAGACTGCAGGTGAGCAAGCAGGGGGAGAAACAACAAAGCCATGAGCGGGCTGGGCGGAGGCTGGGCTGGCCAGGGAAGCGGGGCTGGGGGAACAAAGGAAGAACAAAGCTCCCCGGCAGCCAGGCTGCTGCTGCTGCTGCTGCCCGAGCGCCGCCGGGTGCGCCCGCACTGCTGCCCGTGTGCCACTGCTGCCCTTGTGCCACTGCTGCCCTTGTGCCGCTGCCGCCTCGGCCCCAGAGCTGGGCTGGCTGAGCTTCCTCACCTCCAACCAGCTGGAAACACCCGACACTAAAACTTAGGTGGGTCAATGGGTGGTGAAAGTCAATCAAGGTTTGTGTTATTAAATAACGTGGAGTTGTTTAATTTATGACACTTCTTTTGAGTGTTTTCATTACAGTAGCTTTCACTCACGCTGCTTCTCTTTGGTCTGGCAGCACTGACACCATCTAAGTTCCTCCTTTGATGTAGGTAATGTCTGCTTCATCCTGAAACCTAGGAGAAAAGTTGTCGGCAGGAGCGACGCTGAGATTCTCTTGAGCTTCAGGAAGGGAGAAGCTCCAGCTGACCATCAAATCTGCCCCTGGAGCCACTGCAAATTCCAGCTCTGCCATAGGCTTTCCCACACCTTGGTCAGACTGTACAAACATTTTAAAGTTATGCTGAC
Organism: Daphoenositta chrysoptera; assembly: GCA_013397915.1. Lineage (NCBI taxonomy): Eukaryota > Metazoa > Chordata > Aves > Passeriformes > Daphoenositta > Daphoenositta chrysoptera. The sequence continues at coordinate 62,335 of VZRO01008067.1, forward strand.
ATCAAGAACATCCAATTTGAGACTCTTTGCTTATGACATGAGATCATAATTTCTGAAGACACAAAACGTGGTAGCAGTCACACTATAGATTTAGATAGCTCTTCCCAGAGCCTTTAGGTAACATTATATCCGTAGCTATATCTATGTCACGAGGTAATATCGTACATAGATCAACTAATTTTTATCACCCCTGCAAATATGCCAACTGTTCAAAATAATGTTATCATTGGCTTTTATTACCGTTGAAATAAAAATGAATAATTACAAAAATACAAAATAGACCTTAATCCACCATAAAATTTGTAATTAAAACGAACATGATTTCTGTGAAAAACTTTTATACACAACAGTGTGATTTAAGGGCCTTTGTCAATATTGTCTTTGATTTTTTTGGTTGATTTGGTTTAGCCAGACACTTACAGCTATTTAAACATAGTTTTGTGTATTTAATTATATCATACATTATGTCATTTTTTTACTACAGACACCCCTGACATTTAATGTATTTCATCCAGTAATTAGTAAAGAATAATTAAGCTTTTACTACTATAACTGCTTTTCATGATCCTGTGTCTTCCAGAAAAAGATGGAGCAAAGTTTATGTTTCAGATACTAAGATTTATTTGCTTTCAGGTTATACATCAGTAATTTTACAGTTTCTTTATACAAAGCAAGGACTGGGATGAAGCAACATGTTACAGAACCTCTGTGTACCCTTACAGAGACTAGCATGAGTGAATAATAGATCCACTATGTTCAAAATCACAACATACACAGGGAGATGATTTTATGTGCATATATAATATATATAAATACTTGTGATCTATATATTTCATAAGTTTTTGGTTTTTTGCTTAGTGACACTAAAATGGTTCTAAAATGTGTACAAAGTCTTCATCTGCAGTATATGTAGCATCTTCTCAACAGCTCTGTCTGTACTGACAACTCTCTCATGAGTGATATGTCACTTCACAAGCTTTTTTAAACACTCTTTTTTGAATACAGATGGTCTTATTTCCAAACATCATTAGACTTTCTCTGTATGATCACACTGGAGCACTGGCCACTGTTCCTTTGTCCATGTTGAAGCTTTGATGTTTTATTACTTTTAGCCTAAATTTCAGGCCCTTCAGCAGCCATCCCATGGGAGCAGTGTGCTACCTGGAGCATGGTATGGACTGAATATGTGTTTGTACACAGTGGGCTAACAGATCATTATTTAAAGTGTGTGTTTCATCTGAAAGACATTGGGTTCATCTCTTCCAGATCCACTCCACAAATGAAAAGAAAGCACAGGAAGTGGGGACCACTGGCTTTGGAAGTTGGCTCCTGGCCCAAGCTAAGACACTGATGTAGATGCACCAGTGTTCAGGTTTGGATCTTACTGTCATGGTTCCTTTGGATCTTCCATTCAAGTACACAGACTTTGGAAGAGTGTGTTCCCTAATCTCATCTTCTGACAACCTCTTTGCCACCCCGTTCAAATGAGTCCCTTCCCTGCCTTCCTTGCAGAAGTTCACATACCCTCCTCCTGGTCCTCAGCTGACATCACTCCCTCCCACTGCAGAGATGGGGGAAGAATCTGTTTGGAAGCACCTCTCTGGCCTGGCTGTCAACAGAAAATTAACTTAGTCTGTAAACCAAGCTAATATGTAGCTATGATGAAGTATTACAGTAAGACAGACATGGGGGGGACGGGGGAGGAGAAAAAGACATGGGAAATCTTTGGAAATGTCAACAAAAAGGAAATACTTTCATGTAGTCTTGATTCAGCAAATGACTTCAGTTTCATGCTCACCATCCCAGAGAGGCATCAGCACCTGGTGTGTAGGCAGAAGGTAGACAGGGAAATGACTCACTGGTGCAGGAACACAAGAGGGGAAGCCAGAGCTTCATCTGTGGGAACCTTTGAAGGGAAAAGAAAGTGTCTCAGCTGACAGAAGGTTACAAATCTTCGTGCTTGTTGCAATGTGTGCATCCAACCGACAGCATCATTCTAAGAGCAGCCAAGGAAGCATGAAGAGAAAAAACTGCTTTAAGAAAAGCAATCTGAAACCTGTATTTGATTCTACAGGCAATAAAGCTTTTAGCAGTGCTGAGGCAAAACCAGACCTGGCAGAATGTGATCTTTGCCTTGCAGCTACTTCTCAGGTGAAAGCAAGCAGAAGTTTCCAGCAGAGCACGTTTTGTTTCCTCTACAGGTTACAGGGCCTCTATGAAGCAAGTGAGGACCTTCTTGTGGCTATTTTCCACCCATACCAGTGACAATGCACAAGTGCATCCTTCACTCCTCAGTCTCTTAGGAAGCTTGGCCTTCCCTTTCTCCTGTCACAGAAGTTCTAGTGCCAATAAAAATATAAAATAGGCATAACAAATTTGTTGTTCCTTTGTCAGGTCATTCAACAGCTGTGCTCCTGAAAGCCAGAGAGCTTTTGGCAGCCCTGAGGGAGCCGGACAGTCTCCAAGCTGGAAGTGCAGAGGGTTGCATTGGGCCAGAGGAGGAAGGACTGAGTGGGCTTCCCTCTCGAGTGCTCGGTCAGGAGGTGATGATGGGGAGCCTGTTCCTCATGGTGGTGCAGCTGCCTGTGGTGGCTCTTGCAGGCAGGGCTGTGTCTGCCAAGCTGCAGCTCCGGAGCTGAGAATTGTCTCTGATGACTTGAGGCTGCCCTGACAGTGTCCCACCTGGGCGATGGTGTCCCTGCTGTGGCCGTGCTCCCCTCACGGCCACCTGCATTTCTAGAAGCATCTCCATCAGTCACTGCACTGAGAGGCCTTGTGCTGGTCCGAGCAGGCAGGGGAAAGGCAAAGCAACATCTTTTCTCTAGCCCATATTCCCTGCCAGGATAGAGGTCACCCCAAGGGAGTTTTTTGTGGAAGGCAGGAAAGAGGTGAGGGGCAACTTTTAAGGAGCAACCCAGCTAATGCTTCAGCCAGGACAGCCCTTGAAGCCATGGAGGGGAAGCCATTACCCCCATGCCCAGGTACCTTTATAAGGAGAGCATTCTCCCACTTCCTCCTGGTGGTGCATGAAAATCCAGAGAAACTCAAAAGGTTTCTTCTCTCTTCTCTGGCTCATCAAAGAGCTGCTCCTCACAGCACCACATCTGAAAATTCAACTTTAAAGAAAAATGTTGTTTTCTGTACTACTGACACTGAAAAAAGGAATACCAACATGGGTCTGGACACAAATTGAGGGAAAGGAAGATTGGGGGCTGCTTAGGGGCTGGGCCCATTTTTAACTGCATAAAGTAAAATTACAAAATATGTGCTCCCTGCCTCATGTAGACATGCTACTCTTTCCTCCCTGAATTTCACATGTCTCTTATTAAAGAGGAAACCAGAAGTTCCACTGTTTGCTGTGATCATGGCTATTATATTTGCATTTTGACTCAACTGATATTATGGGTGGTCCAGCTCATACAGGAAGCTTGACTTGTTCTACTCCTGAACTACAGCTGGGTGGATCTTCTGTAAAGAGACTTGAAGCCAGGTGGACACAGATGTAGATCACAGGCCAAGTTGGATTCAAGTTGACGGAGGGTCACAAGGCTTTCAGCAGACGTGGACCAGTTTCTGCTTCCAGGTGGGAGTCAGACTAAACTGTGGCTTCATCTATTTTTCTGGAAATCCCAAAACAAAGCACAGCTCAGCAGTTTGAGAGAAGTTTGGCTTCATTCTTACGAATTTAATAGTGAACAAATCCATGCAAAGGAAAACTGCACAAAATAGCTTCAGGAACCCCTGAAGCTAGGACTGCTGAGATTAATTTACTGTCCCAGATTACTTCCCTAGTGTAAGTACACAGTGATTTCTGCCGGTCGACTCCCTTGAAGTCAGTCGGAGTTTTGTAACACGTTCCATTGCTGCAGTCACTTTCCATTATCCATGGGTGGCTTCTCTGCTGGCAGATAAGCTGAGTCCTAGGCCTGAGCCAGCGGAGCCAGCTCTGTGCAGCTCGGCCAGGATGGGGCTCTGAGCCCAGCCCTGGCCCTGCACACCTCTGGGTGACCACGGAGCAGACACTGGAGCTGGCTGCCTTGATCTGCTGTGAAGGCAGGGAAACTTTCAAAGGCTAGGGAGAGGGGAAGGATGGTGACAGAAAGCAGTAACAAATAGTTGAAGTCTTTTGAAAAACAGTTAATGTGGGATGTGCACATTTAGAATTCACTCTTCACTATTGACTGAGTTTTTCTCAGTGGAAGGAAAAGATTTGTCAGTGCTTCTAAACCCCAAGAAACAGGGAAGGTGTTGCAGAGTTGAACGTCCCTATGGGCACCAGCCAGCCTCATGCTGCCCGGGGGAGAATGCTGCCTGCTCTCATGCCCACAGGCAGGCACTCCCCCTCCTCCCCCCACTGCTGGGTGCTGGCAGGCCAGACTCTACTCCTGCATGGTTGCCTAATTTACCCAAATGTAACAACCTCAGGTCTGGGCTTTCACTTGTAGTTCAGGCAGAACACCCAGAGTAAAGAACTGATCCAACAGGGATGGACCTTGCTCAAATGAGCAGTTCCTACTTAGTCTCTTTCTGATGGAGAGAGGAGAGAGAACATGAAGTGCAAAACCCATCTATTTACCAAGTCCTTGTTGATTCTAAACAGCTCTAATATCTACAGTTCTTCCTTTATGGAGGACACCACGTACACTATGTATACCCATTTATTTACACACAGCCACAGGTTGCATGGCAAGTTATCTGTGGAATGGGGTCTTGGAGCTCTACCAAGTCAAGGAGGAAGGTAACTACACAGACTGGGGGGGAATTCAGAGAAGATGTTTTGTTAGCTAATCCAAAGGAAAGAGTGTTAACATATATTTGGGGTGCTGTGTGGAGGGAAGGTTAAAAAACAGTGAGCACAGAAAAGAGAGGCACTCAACCTGTGAAAAACATACAAAATAGTCCTTTTAACCATCAGTCTTTATCTTCAAGCAACAAAACTGGTTTTCGTGGAGCTCCCCACTCCTAGCCTCAAGTCCGCTTGTTTTCAGAGATTTTGTGTGGCAAGGGAGCTCTCTGTGGTAGCACAGCATGGACATATGTTGAATGACTGGCACAAACAGCCTTACCCCAGTCTCCCAACAATAACAGTGTAATATCTTCTTCCCTCTGGAATTTTATATCACACAAGATTTCCCAAGGCTGGAAAACTGCTGCTAAAGATGTCAATCCCTTTTAGCCATTTTTGAAAAAAGATGAATGCACAAAGTTCCCTGTGCTAGGACACCTTCTCTCCTGCTGTATCTACTGAGCATGCAGAAGCTCTCAATTGTTCCCCACTGAATTCAGAGCTGAAATGCCAGATCTGCACAGAGGTCCGTTTTAGGGCCTGTTCTGGCTGTTTCTGTCCCTCAGCGATGGAGAGCTGCTGACACTGGCTTGCCCTCAAACCCAACAGTATGGTAAGAGAGGAAGTCCACTCCAGTTAACATTTAGCTCAAAACAGGAGAAAGTGCCCCTAGCAGTGGTCTGGAGATACCTTTGGATCCTCCAGGTGCCACTGAAAGGAGCTCTCTCTTCCAGCACTATGCAGTACCATCAGAGCTGTCACTCCAGAGCTGTGTGGGGCCAGAGGAAAGGTTGGGACATGCCCAACACTCACACACCCAGGTAGGCACGAGCCTTATGAGGCTTTCTTTGGTCAGGACTCCAGGTTTCATTCCACAAGGCCATGAGAAACTCCAATAGAAATTCTGAAATTACCAGTGAGGAGGACATTGCTGTTCAAAAATACCCAAGAGAATATAGAGAAGGTGGCTTTGGGGGCCTGTGGCTGTTTCACCAGGGCCTGGTGAAAAGTGCTGTTGAGCTTCATTGCTCTACTGCTTTCCATGCAGGGATGTGGGGACACAAAATTCAATGAAAAGGGGTGAGAAAGAAGTGTCCCTAAATCACAACAGCAAACATCATCCTAACAAAAGTACTCCAAATTCAATGGTCACACAACAGAATGCTATAAATCCTGAGTAACCTCACTTGGATGAGAGTGCATGACTGATGTCAGATTTTGTGAACAGAAAGACTTAAATCACCTCAAGCTGAAAACTGCATTAAGGATCAGAGAACAGACAGAATCCTTGTCCTCTCCTCCTGAGCAGATTTCTCCTTGATATATAGCTCCCAAAGTATAAAGAGCAAGAAGTTGTCCAAGTAAAAATCAGGTCAAAGTGTGTGGGATGAGAGGTAAAAAAAGTCCCAGACATAGATACTGCTGGAGATTTGGCAATGTCTCATATCAAGCAGAGTGAAAATTTCAGACATCAGCAGTTTGGTCTAAACCCACTGTTTTGCATGTGGGTTTTACAAACCCAAGCTTGTACAACAGATGTCACAAAACGTCCCCAGACGTATCTAAGAGACAATTCACAGGCAGCTCCTGCCTTCCTAAACGTTTTAGGGATTTGATCCATAATCCACGAGTTTGATCTCAGGCATGTAAATGTTTGAATTAAATGCTTGATTTGGACCTGGCTCCTCATCCTGTCTTATTTCTGCTTGGGTTTTTTGGGAATACAAACCTTCAGAGTGTGGATGTGTCATCTATTTTGTTTCTGCTGACTTTGGCATGTGAACATATCCTGCTCATAAAGACGGCGAGGCTGATCCCTGCTGTGGCCAGCTGGATGTATCTCACAAGGGACTACCTCCTGTTGAAGTAAATTGTTTTTATTCCTCAAACAGAAGCCAGGAGATTTCTACAATTAATGGCCCGCAATATTGGAATGCCTGAAATCTCAAAGAAAACAGGTTGTCAGAGCACTACGTGTATGGTCTGGGGAGTGGTAGCCTGCTGAATTAGCCCTCCCTAGTTATGGAGGACCCAGAAATTTGTGCTGCAGGTAGGCTCATACTGATAGGGATAATATTTGCCAAAACCCACAAAATGTAAATAAAATAAAATAAAACAAAATAAAGTAACAAAACAAAACATCTGCTAGATTGTGTGCATGGACCTGCTGCAAGGTGCTGGGTCTGCATAGATGCCTCACAGAATGATGAGCACACTGGTAACTGGAAAAATGGGCATGGTAAATGATGCCTATGTCCAAGCAGTCCTGCACAAACCCTGTGTTCCCAGAAATTGAAAATGCCATACTGAATACATTTATTAGTTTTATTTCTGCATGCACTGTTACTCTTTTATCCCAGCCATGTAGTTATTTCACATGATTAGTGGGGACAGGCTGCTTCAAGGATATGTGGAGAAGTAGGAAGGGACTGAAGCTCCAGCCTGGTTAGGTACTGCTGATTCTCAAAATACTCATATTCCCAGAGGGAACCTCTGTAATCATCTCAGGGCGTGCCTATGTGCTGTAACCCAGCTGCTGAATACTGCCCAAAACCCATGGAGGTGTGTGGGGCAAGAGAAGCTACACATAAAACCTACACATGAAAGGCACTGAAAGTGGAGGAAAGTGTTCTGCCATAGTGTGACTTTTGGGGGTCTGGAAAGGGAGCGAGTGTAGCTGCTGTAGCACAGATCTACACCACAGCTCACTTTGCATTAAAAGCACTATAGCCACCCATCAAATCCACAGAACAATCAATATTTTCACATATTCTCCTCTTTTAATTTTTTTTTGCTGGATACAAAATGTACTTGGCCCCCGAGGGTAATGGCCTGGGGAAGAGGCAGATGCTTAAGCCCATGTACATGTCAGCCTGCTCATCACTCTGCTGCATGGTGGCCTCATTGCCCATTACAGGAGCTCAAAGAAAGTCTGAAAGAGTGCAAAGGATCCAGATGCGATTTTACCTACCACATATTTAAATAATTATTTCTACAGCAACATGATTCACCTTTCATTCTTTGTAAAATCCCCCATGATGTACTCCTATCCACTATCTGTTCCAAAAGCCGGTGCATCCACTTTTTAATGAGTATCAGATGCATCCTTGTAATTTGGACCAGCTTATTCAAGTTTGGCCTTCTGCAACCCAACTCTTAGAAATACGTCCTACATTCATTTGAAAAGAAAATGACACTGAAATCAAAAACACAAAAGGAACTGGGCCCTGTGGTCCAGTGCTATGTTTGGAACATGTGCTGTTGAACCAAAAGCAGCCAAACAGAACCCCAATGGGTTTTGTTTGGTGTTTAGTGGGAAGGTCCCTGCCAGAGTCTCCTGTTTCAATGTGTGCCCATATATTTAATAGTCCCACCACTTTCTAATCTGCAAGATCCCACCTGTTCTTTGTCCTCTTCTTTGCTTTCGTTGGAGGGAAGGGGTCAGTCCAACGGGCTGGGGTCCTGGAAACACAGAAACATCTGAAAACAAACAAGCCTTTCCTATCTGCCATTTTGCATCTAAATTCCCCTTCTGCATTGAAGACCCACTGTGAATACAGACATATGTTTTTAAACAGATGCAGTTTTGTCTTGCTGATCACAATGTAATTAGAGAGCTATTTGGCACATACAGGAACTTCTGTACTAATTTGGCACTATCCCATCCTACTACTGGCAGCATTGGTTTTGCTCCCTATTGGCGACTCTCCTAGATGTCTTACAGCTCCTGGAAACAGCAGCCATGCCTATTCAGGGAATAAGTTTGTCAGGATGCTGACACCTCGTGCAGTACATCCAGCAGCAATGTGGCTGTGTGATGTTGGCTCATTATCAGGCTCCACCACTGGATCTTCTGATGGGGTATGGCATTACAGAGGCAGGTGTATGGTTTGTATTATGAAAGCCAGCATGGCATTTCCCATTAACTCAGCTTCAATTACAAGGTTTTATTTGAGTTATGCTTCAAAGTGGGGTCCTATGTCAGTTCCTTATTAGCTTCTTTTGCCGAAGAACTTAAAGGAGAAAGCGTTTCCCCCTTTGGTCTCACTTGCTTTAATAGGAGAGGACACATCCAGCTCCCAAGTTAAGGTGTTTCAGGTTTCAGAGGTCTCAGATAGTCTTGTTGATGATCCATGGGAATATGGGTCTCACTAATCTAATGCACTGTCTCCAGCATTCTTGTTACTTTCATCAGTAATGAGAAAACATGTGTTGCTGGTTCCTATGTGGCAATTCTGAAGAGCTCATCACCTTTACAAAAGAATATTTTTATCAATGAATGTTTTTAGAATGATTACTCAGCCAACGACTACTTTCTTCTTGCTGTTTGGATATTTTAGCTGTCCCACTAAATCAGCACTCCATGCCCTCCAAGTTAACACACAGGCAAAAGATGAAATGATCCAGTGTGGTGAAGCCTTCACCTGACCTAGCACAGGACTGAGCCATCCTCCTTGGTGCTCTTGATCTTTGTTCTCAGCAGTCCTTTGAAATCCAGCCTCCCTTGTCGTTTGGGTTATTTGAGCTTCTTTCAGAGCCTTTTCACTGCCTTCTTCAGAGAATTTTAGAACAGGGAAATGTAAAGCTGCTTTCTCTTTCCTCCCTTTCCCTCTGTTTCCTCAGTCTCTCCTTGGTGTCTGTGGCTACTCGAGCCTCCTCATGCCTCTTGGAACACTCCTTGCAGGTCCCATCAGCTCCAGAAGCCATTCTCAGTACTGCTGACACCAGCCACTCACATATAATGATCAGTCAAAAAAAAAAAAACATGTACAGATTTCGTTGGGTTATTTCTTTTTGCTTTTTTTGAAATTTTGGGTGTCAGATTTTCAATTTTGTTTTTGTGGTATGGAAAAATTCACTTCTTTCTTTCAATGAAAAATTTTGATTTTCATACAGTATTACCACCAGTGAGAAAGGACACAACAAACAACACTGGGATGAGGTTCATGATAAATGAGGATGGTCATAGAGCAGAGAATACCTCCTACTGCCCCTCTGGCTGCAATCCACTAGGCCAGGCCAGGGAAAACATTTTGGCTCTTAACATCATTTGCAGCCACTGTAACTAGTACAGTGCAAACATTACCTTTATAAAAGGCTGGTGCTTTTCTAATCCTGCAAAATACATTAAAAACTATCTTCAGTGAATTCTACAGGTTTACTCTACCCTACTTATTCATGGTTCTCTTTGTCAGCTTTAAAAGTGTCATCTTGCAAATGCAAGCTTCCCCTTTTCCTTGTTTTCTGGGACAGGCAGAACAAGAGCATCTGACTGGCAAAGATGTTGATCCTCTATGCTCATGAAAATGTGGGAGGAATTAGGTCCTTCCTGTAGATTTGACTGTGTTCTCCAGAAACTAAGCTTTCATTTAAAAACCTAATGAAGTGTTCAGCCCTTCTGGTAGCAAAGATAACCATACTTCAGTTTGCATTTTGCAGGGGGGTTATCTTGTGTCAAAGCCAGAGAAACTGCAACTGAACCAGAGTTACGAGCTTCCTCTATTTATCTTAAATGGGAACTAGGTGTAAAACAACGTATCAAGGATATTGGTGAGCCAGAGACGTGGAGACAGAGAAAAACTTTGCTGTAGAGAGGCTGTCTGAGGGGCTGTCCAGACTGGATGGGAGGTCCCGTGGGGTTCTGCCATCTCCTGCCTCCTCTCCACTCCCCACTGCTCACTGTCACTGCTCTCCTGCAGTTTCATCCCCCAGCCCTTCCTTTCGTGGCTCCTTCGTGAGTCCTGACGAGCACTGTTTCAGTTTTCTATGTGGGTTTATGCACCCAGGCCATAAGTATGACAATGATTAATAATATGAGAGGCAAGATAGGCCATGATCCTGGTTGGAGAATGACAGAGGGGCAACTTTTGGCAGAAGTACTTGGAAATATCCTAGGAGAAGGAGCAGCAGGGCCAATGCTGATGAGGAGTCTGTGTGCTCAGTCACCCCTTATGCCAACCCAAATCTTTCCATTCTCCCAACTTCTGGTACATTGCCAAAAGGACTGGCTGGCTCCTAGACACAAGTGACCAACTTCACCATCCTCAGCCCTTCTACTCACTTGGGAACCATGAAACATTCACAGGTCCTTTAACCAGGTTCACGTTGTACATGTGGCATCTGAAGTCACACACAGTAATGAGGCTGGTGAGCCACCCCTCTGAGTGCACATGTGGCTACACCTGCAGCACATCTGCACACCAGGGTAGGCACATTCTTATTCTCTTCCTAATGCATCCCCTCGCTGCAGCATCTCAGGCATCTCATTTTTTTGCTTCTGCTGCTTAGTATCTTCACTGAGCTGTTCACAATTGTGCTCAGGTCTTTTCCCCAGAGATTACAGTTAATTCAGAAGCCATCAGTGTGTCAGAGTAGTTTAAATTATTTCTTTCAAATGCATTACCTTTTACTTCAAGTTCATATGCCATCATGTTAGGACAACCACTGGTGGTATTAGAGTAGTCTGGTGTTTCAAACAATCCTTTGCAGCTTTTCCTTTCTGATCAAGCTTTTATCACCTGCATATTTTGACATTTCATTGTTCCTCAAATTCTTAGTGTTATTAGGAAATGCAGTACTTAGCAAATCCACTGAAACTATGATCCTAGTCTTAAGACTATGTCTTAAGACATAAAAAAATCTATAAAATACCTAATGGGTACATTCCTTATCTCCAAGTCCATATTTGTCTGCTGTCTGTTGTAAACAGATCCTCATAGAAACTGCAGGAAATTAGTGTAATGTATGTACAACATAGTCACCTGCACATGGATAGATAAAAAAATAGTTCTTACAGACAACCTTGGGGTGCTTTGCTCTTAATATTTTTCAGCCTCAGGCTTCAGACATTTATTTCCACTGCCAGCTTGTCTCTTCAGCAGTTGTTAATCCAGGACAAAATTTTACCTCACCTTCTTGTTACCAGACTTCCTTCGTATTCTCACGGGTAGAATCCTATCGGAAGCTTTTCAACACTCTAAATAAATTATATACATCATCTTGCTTTAATGTACTATTTTTTTTTAACTCAGAGAACTCTATGAGTTTAGAAGAAGCATAATTTACTTTAATGTATGTCACGCCAGTATGTTCTTACCAAATTATAAAGATTCTTGTGCTTTATTAATCTAATTATTTTCTCATTTTTCTACACACTGAAGTATTTGATTCAAAAATTATCCTTAGCTCCATTTTTAAATGTGGGCTCCATATTGAGCACTTCTGCCTGTGTTGGTGCCTCAGTTTCTGTGTTGTCTGAGGGAAAATTCTCTAAGTTTTTAATCACAAACTACCTTCAGATATTACAGTAACCTCAGGAGCTCTTGGAATTGACTGCAGTGCAGAAAGCAGCATACCTTGAAATGAGAGCTTTCAACATTTATTTTTTCTAAAGATCGTTTTCAGATAACTATCTTGCTACAAATCTCCTCCACAGTTTTAACAAATCTTGTTACAATAATTCACTGGGTGTTATGCATAAGCTGCTGTGACACAGTCATTTCCATGAATGACTTTATTGGGAATATTATTGCAAACTGAGGAAAACAAAAGGTCTGTGGGAACTTTAACTCTACCAGCTAGACTACTGTACTTAGCTATGAGGACTATTATTAACCCAGTTACAGAAACATTTACTTGAATAATGAATGAGCTATTACTGCATGCTGTAGGCTGTAAGATTTAAAAAGAAAAGCTGGAAGTGTTCACACAGCGCAGTGGAGGAAAAACAAGGAAAAAGGAAGAATTTTGTCAAATATTTAGTTTTTCTTTTAGGTTAGTTTTGGAAAGGTATTGATCAACATCTGAGGATAGTGATCTTCTTCCCAAAGACTAAGATGAAAACTTTATGGCCAGCTCTCTGGACATTTCTGCAAGGTCTGGTCCTTTCAGAAGGGAAAAGGATTTACAGCTGGGTCTCTCTTTGGCCCAGGCAAAGGACAAGGTGAGCAGAAGATGAAGGAGGATGAAATAACACCTCCCCTTCTGGCTCCTTCTTTGCTTCCTTCTCCCTACCTTCTTGCCAAAAAGAGAGAAAGAAATGAAGTGAAACTATTTGAGTGCCTCAAGCTGAACTCACAAATGCTTTCAGGACTTTCAAAACCACATTTCCGTGTAAATTTACTCTTCCTCCAAGGATTTCACCAACTTCTCCCTCACTCCTGGTTTTATTTTCTGACTGGTTATGGTGTGTTCAGAGGCCAGCAATAAGTCCATTGTTAACACTGCTCAGCCTTCTGTTTATTGGAAACAACTTTCTTCCTCTGTAGGGCTGCTCATGGACTGTCTTAAGACATTTCAAGCTCCTTGCAACCCCATTTATTCCCTGCCTGCCTTTTACTTTTTTGCCATCTCTCCAATTACGTTGTTAATACACTTTTTAGTCACCTGTTTTACTAGAATAGTATTTTGATTTAGCCCAAGAGTTAAATTTTTCCCAGGTGAAAATAAAACATTTACTGTCATTTTTTAATTTCCACTAGGCTGAATTCACACATGCCAGTTTTGCACTGATCATCAGGGTTTTTTTGGAAAAAACTTTTCCAAACTTTATGTGGCAGATGTAACTTATCCTTTCCCTACCCACATGGTAATAAAAAATTCTTCTTACTTCCTGGTAAATTCATTGAATCCCTTGAAGTCAGACTGTGGGCGAAACACTGGGAAAACCCCTTTTATTTTCTTTTTTCTATTTTTTAAAATTAGTTTTATTTCTACACTTACTTTTGCAGCAAACATTTCATATTTATTGTATTTTTTAGTATGAGGCTGTTTACATTTCTTTTTGTGGATACACGGAGGAGGGATTTTAATTTTCTGGAAGATACCTGGATGGCTCCAACAACCTGTTCGGTCTTTCTGCTTGGCCATGGGGCAGAGGGAGCTGCAGGGACCCAGCCTCAGACTGTGTGTTCACACTCTGACAAACGGGGTGCCTGCTCTTCTCACAGTGGGAACCACCCTGCCATGTCCTAGTGCCAGCCTGAGCTGTGTGTTTACACTCTCCGAGGTCACTCCTGTGATGAGGCTGAGATGAGCCTTCACCAGCACGAGGTCAGGTGAGATGTGCCTTAGGGAGCTGAGCAGCTGCGTTGCACTTCACTGGCAATCACCTCATTGCTTGGAAACCTCTGGCTTTAACAGGCACTTTCACTGGCTTTGCCTCCCAAGGTTTCTTTCCTCCTGTCTCGATTCATCTTGCCACCCATAAAAGACCCCAGAGTTCGTACAGGGACACAAAAGTCATTTGAGTAAGACTAGATTAATTTCTACAGAGCAGTCATTCCAAGAAACAACATAACTAATATGTCTGAGAGTAAAGCATATTTGGACTGCTTTCATATTTTAATGAAAAGTTTATTCCACTGAGTATTAGCACTAAACAACATTACCTAGAGATGTGTTAATAATAGTTTTGTCGCTTACTGGAAGATTAGGATTTCACAATTCTCTCAGAAGCACAGCATTCTATGTAAATTCCTCTTAAACCTGGGCAACAGTACTACAGAACTGATAATTTATTTATTTTAAAAATGTCAGCAGGGTATGACCACTGAGACGAAACATCTCATTTTCAAGAACATCTTCAGGGATGATGGCAAATTACAGGCACTCACAGCGACGCACTTGGCATTAAAGAATACAGTGTATGATCAAATATGACAAGTAGAGGACTGTTGGGTTTTTTTAATAAGCAGAAAAATTAATTTGCCTAAAAGGTAGATAAATTGTGATAGAATGTAATATTCTGTACTATGACATTCTAGTTCAATGGCTCTGAATAACTAAAGAATTTTGTTTGATTTTTATTTCAGAAATTTAAACCTCTCATCTTCACAGCTCTCAGTCTGTGTTAGTTACCAAACACGGCCTGGTATTGCACTAGAAAGAGAAATAATAACCTAATAAACAACAAAACAGTTTTATACAACTGGATTTGTTCATTTTTCCCTCCCAGGGAAACTGTCATAGAATTTCTTGCTGCTGTTTTATATAAGATACTGCTGAGGGGTTTATATTTTCTTTCTTATGTAAAGTTCTTTTTTTCCCAATCATTTTCCATTCATCTTCTGAATTTTTTTGAAAGTCTCAGGCTTTCCATTGTGTTACAAAAATTATCCTGTTATCAAAACACCAATGGCACACATGAAGTTTCATTTGCTGAAATAAAACCACAGATGGCTTAATAAAAAAAAAAATCCACTTTCCATCAGAGCAGCAATGGTCTGGAAATTGCCCTATCAGTAAATATTCATCCAAAGATCACAGAAGATACAGAAACATTTTTTAAGGGCCCAGTGTAAGATATTCCTGTTTATCATGCTGTACTTTTTTATTCCTTTTGGCAATACTGTTTCCGTAGAAAGATGCCTTAAAAAAAAAAACAATTCTCAGTTCTGCACAGCTCCCAGATACAGACACTATCACAGGTTTTAAAGGCTCTAGGGTCAGACACTCACCTGGTACAGGTCAGCATGGCCCTGCTGACCACAGTGCCAGCTCATACCTGGTGGGACTTCAGCTTTCATGACTTCAGGGAAGTCTCTGTAGTGTACAGTGGGTTACAAATTAAAATGTTTGTAGTCTTGTTGATTACACAAATGTTTCCAAAGAGCCTGATGTTGAAACAGAGTGTGTTTCTCTACAGAACAGATGTTTCCCCGTGTTTAGACACTGCAGTGACCACTGCATGGGAAAAAACTCTTACTTTCTTAAGTCTCACTTGCCAGAGAGTCTCTGAGACTCATGCTCGGGGCCTGGACATGGCCTGCCCTGCTTCCAGCACATGCATTTTCCTGAGCTCACACAGGGGTGGCCCCTCTGTGGGTGTGCAGGAGCAGGGCACAGGAACTGGGACCAGCAGCACGGACCGGGGCTCAGGGACCAGCCCTCCCTGCCCACCACACACCTGAGAACACACACAGAACCGGCCGGCTGTAGTCATCCCAGACCTCAGCTGTGGCATAAATGACTCAAATGCTGGAACAGAAACCTTTCTTCAATGTTCCCCAGGACTCCCTTCGACAGGGGAGTTACTTAGTAGTAAAAACTGCTTCTTTACCACCTCCACTCCCCATCCCAAAACAGGAACAATGATTACTTGGGAATGTATTCATAATCCCTCCAGTGCTCTGCCCCTGCCACAGGCCTTGGAACATTCAGAGCAGCAGTAAGAAAGTCTCAGATTATTTTTACATCGCTACGAATGGCACCAGTCCATTATTTTCCTCTTCATCCTGTGCTACACCGGCCACAAAGTTGCACCTTGGCCACTGCTGAGCTTTGGCCTGCAGTCTCTGGAGTGCTGGTTTAGCATGATCTCTTGCTGTTTTCCCTCTCGGGAAGCTTGAGATGATCATCTGCAATAGTCCTCACAGTCAGTGTAGGTTAAAAACCTGTTTCATGGGTATTTTGTGTCTCGTGCCCATCCCACAGCAAGGTGAACCTTGTGCCCAGTTCTCCTTTCTGTCATTTCCAAGCACCAACGGCTCTGAGAAAGTTTTTGGGTAGAGCTTCTACCTTCATTTCAAAGCAGAGGACTGACTGGGATAGTGTGTGGGCACCCGGGAGCATGACAGGATCACAGTATGGGCTGTTTCCTCCAGCAGCCACCTGCAGCAGTTGCCTCTTGTTCTCCAGTTGTTCTCCAGCCATAGCCCACAATCCTTCAGCTGCAGCTTGAAACCTCAGCAGAGAAATCTGGGTACTCAGCAGAGCTGAAACACACACCACCATATGCTACAGCTGCATCCCATATACTCCAGAAGTCCAGTGAGCTGGGGTTTAAGGCTGAGTCCTGAACATGCAGGTTAAGAAAATACATTCAGGACAAACGTCAAAAATTGGATCAGAAATCTATATCCCAAACAGGATAAAATGTAAGAAGACAGATTTCTACTCCAGACTAGGCTAGACAGAGAGACGTAAGAAAGAGAATAAATCTGTACAAAAATTGGAAAGAGGAGCAGTGTGCAAAAAGAGAGAAGCAGAGGTATTCTTAGCACTGCCAAAGGAAAACTGAGATTGATCTCACAAATCTTAAACAAAAGAGCAAGAGCTCTTCAACAGTGTAAAACACAGGGAAACAGAAGTGAGATACTATGGATCCAGACTTTGCCTCAGATTCCTACAGGGGTGATGAGCTTAATCATGAGAGGCAAAGAGAGACAATGGTAAAAAGAACTGGAAATCATGGTGGAAACAAAACTCAAGAAGTTGAATGCACTTAGTTCAGAGAAATGATATGATCTCATCCCTGCGTTCTGAAAAATACTGGCACAAAAAATGGCAGGATGGGTGCTTCAGAAGGAAAAAAAAGTACTCTGTTTAATTCTAGACTCATTAGTCTGTCTCAGCAGTATTCATGGTTTAAAACAGATTCAGAAGAAAATCATAATTAAAGTGATAAAATGCAACAGGAGTGATTTTAAGGTAGCTTCTGCCAGATTGCCTTAGATAAAACATTAGATTTACCTAATAAAGAAAATATTCCATACAAAGTCTCTGGGCTTTAGTAGGATATTTTACTATAGGTCATATGGAAATCCTTTCTTTGAACTGGAAAAGCTGGGGTCAGTTGGGAAAGTGAAAGGTGAGTAAGAAGCTGGCTTAGAGATAAGAGTGTGAAGGAAAAGGAGACAATGAGTAATCCTGCAAGAAATATGGGGCTGGAGGGAGGTTACTAGGAGAGACTCCAAAGTCTTAATATTTTGATAATGACCTTGTCAAAGCCATTAGAACAGTGCAGATGAATTAGCTGGTGACCTAATGTTAAGGAACACCATGAATACAGAGGAATAGCAGAATACCATACAAAAGAAGAATTATGTGGCCCTCGAGGCTAGAGTAAAGGGAAGGGATGAAATCCTACACACCAAAAATGAGCTCATGCTCTTGGGAACAAAAGATCTTCATACAGACCCCGTCCTAGCTTCCAGCTACGGAATTTGCTCAGTCATGCCAGCATAACACAAGAGTTATCTAACTCTCATTGACTGGAGTGGTAAGGAGTCTCCAAAACATCTTTAAGTTATGGAACAAAATTGTATGGGCAAAGCAAGAAGAGCAATTTCACACTCTGCTCCAGAGTGAATGGGTACCCCATCAGCATCACCTTCTTAAAATCCTCCTGTGAATGACAGCCTCACACACAGGAATGAGTGGGACAGCTCCCTGTGCTGGCCACCAGCTCCTGAGCCCCCCGGAAAGGCAGCCTGTCACATTCCCTGGCTGGGCACCAGGCAGCCTGGGAGCACAGGAGACTCGAGGCTGTCCAGGCTCCAAGGTCTGTCTTACCACGAGTTTCTCGACAGTCCTGCTCAGGAGCAGGGAGTTTGGAGCAGGTTCAGAAACAACAGACGGTCAACCTCAAGGGACTGGTTTTGGAGGAGAGCACTCCCAAATCCCTCAGTAAGAAACAGCAGGAGCTAGTTTTTTCCCCTAATGTGGACATGGCAACCTTCATTTCATTGCTTGGCACCTTTTTTTTGGTAAGTTTTCATATGCCATGGAGGGCAAGGGCATGGATGACTTTTTGCAGAGCAGTTTCCCTTGAGGCCCTGTGGGGCCTCAAGGAGCCAAAAACAAAAAGCAGAAGGTGACTATAAGCTTTTTCCCTTGCCATATTTCTCTGCCACCACAGAGGCAAGTGATTGAATTCAGATCTAAGCATACATGCTTGCAAATTCACAAATGAATTTCCCTGAGCTAGAGGTACTTTGCATAAACTGAATGGAGGCAGTTTGGATTAACTTGGCTATAGATCCAGCACAGACCCAGAATTTGGGTGTTCTCACACAATAGAGGAAAAGGAGCCTTCTTTTAGCTTGCTGAATAGCTACTGAATAGTGTTTTCAATAATCTTTACAGACTGTCTGCAATGATTAAATCTGACTCTATAAGTAGTAGATAAAGATCTCTGAAATGGTAAATACTCTAAATATCAAGTTCTAGCAAGGTGTGCAGATGGCCAGTTCTGTGTGTGAATAAACTATTAAGGTATTTATAAAAAGCCAGAAAATAACCTACCCAAAAATCTCTCAGGTCAGAAAAATAGATTTAGTGGCTATTTTTCAGCTTTGAAGAAAAGGGCGTCACAGGTCTATCCAATTTCCACATGTTAAGATCTCAAAATTATAGCCAAATATGACTTTGCAGTCATTACTGCTGCAATACCAGGACTTGTCTATAAAAAATGCACAGAAAGAATTTGTCTGAAAACCAGGAATTCTGATGACATGGTATCAGCAAGGAGCTTGGTAACGATCCCAAACACATCTATAATACATGGGCTGAAATCATGGTTTAAATTTATTGTTCAATTACAGCTTCAGGCTCTTGGAGTTCACTCCTGCCAAGAAATATATATGACATTAAATTATGGAATATTTTCTTAAATATTTTAATACGTTTGAGTACTTGTAACATTTTATTTAAGCGTATTATTCAGAGAACAGAAAACATTGCTCTTTCCTAATTAAAGGTGTGAGTCAGCAAGACCAATAAAATGCTTACTCCAGTGTTGGAGCAAACTCTGAAGAGGGAGAAAAATCCTTTTAGAAAGTCCCCTGTTATCCTGGCGGTGCCTGCCTGAGTGACATCTCAATGTATTTTTGCTGAGTTAAGCCTTACAAGGCCCATCCACTTATGGCACAAGATTTCATTTCACCATTAATTTATTTGATTTGTCAAGAGATTAATAGGCATGTGAGATGTTAGTTAAAAGTTCAGAGCACCTTGTGAGGCTCTATCAGATAGAGGAAGGCTATTATTAGCAGGAGTATGGATGCTGTTTGAAGGGTGGAGGGTCACGAAATGTGAGGTGGGACTGGTCACCTTAGGTGGGAAGGGCCGTGCAGACACTGGGCAGCGCCTTCCCACTGCTTTGGCCAAGGATCCCTGCAGAAAAGCTTTCAAACAAGAACCAGGTAAGAGATGGTATCCTGATTTCCAAAGAGTATTCTGTCAGGGCTTGAGGTGCTTTACTTCTCGTGACACCTGCAAACACACTCAGCCCTGCAGCTCTGTGGAAGTACGAGGCTCAGCAGACGGAAGGTTTGGCCTCTCCCTTACAGGGCTGGAGGCACCCCTGAAGAGCTCAGCAGCTGCAGGCTCGGCCAGATACCTCTGCACAAGGCAGGTCTGCTCCTCGGTGCACTCGTGATCTGTCATCCAAAGCACCGAAATCCGGTTTTCTTTTACCTTTCCCTTTCTTTGGAAACCACAGCAGACAAAGAAGGCATCCAGCCCTCTCCCCTGCATGGGTTTAGGCTTTCAACAGGCTCTGCAGC
The DNA here is from genome assembly GCA_013397915.1 of Daphoenositta chrysoptera. Lineage (NCBI taxonomy): Eukaryota > Metazoa > Chordata > Aves > Passeriformes > Daphoenositta > Daphoenositta chrysoptera. The sequence continues at coordinate 82,408 of VZRO01008067.1, forward strand.
TAAATGTGAGCGGTAGGAAGAGCCCGTGTTCCTTTAACTCAGCTGGAGCTCTGTGGTGCAGCAAAGGCAGTGCAGAGGATTACAAAAAGATTTTCACCTTTACTCTAGCTCTTTTAATTGCTGAATGGATCAATCATTAAAGCAGCTTGCATGGCTTTTCGAATGATTTTGAATAATTTGCAAGCATCCAACTTTCTCCACTGCGTTCAAGAACCATTAAAGAAGCTGTTTCTGATCTAAGATCTGTTCAAAATGCAGTATTTAAACTGGGATTACCCTCTCAGCTGCAAATTTTTAATAAAATCTCTAAATGGTAACGTTACTGTCATTAGTAATGAAGTAGATACAATTATTGCTAAGTGAACATTCGATACATATTAATAGCATCTCATTCAAACATGCAGGAAAATTGCATTAGTTCCAGAATATATCCTGCAGGGAGCAACCTCTCACTGCCATGAGGCCAGATTCCCATGTTGTTCAAACCCATACAGTAAAAGAATAATTCTGGTAACTTCTGATAGGTTTGAGAGAAAAATATTTTCAACAACCTTCCACAAACCAGGGCTCTGATCCCTTGTGAGTGAGGGGTAAATCCACAATGGAGTATGGCCACTGTAATGCTCTTCTACTCCACAGCCTCCCTGATAGTCCCTGTCTCACTAAGTTTGTCAGCTGGGAACACTTCAAAACAGGAGATGAGGGTCAGAACCCCTTCAGGCAATGACAGCATGTGAAATCAAATTTCTCATTCCTGGAAGGTCCTCCCACCACTAAAAACCTGGTAAAACCAGGTGTCAGGGGCCAACATGGCCACCTGGTTCTCTAGCACTGCACAGGTGGGTGCTGAGCCTCTGGACAAGGCTCCCCCTCTGGGCCATGCTTAGGCAGAGACTGGAGACATGAAGCTCTGAGCCAGCTCTAATGGCACCTCTGCTCTTTCCTGTTGCCTTGGTTCAGGTATCTCCCTCAGCAGCTGAGACCTAACCCTTCTGTGCTCCCTCTAGGCTGCAAGCAGGCTGGATATAATTCCTTCTGCATCCTGTTCCTAGTCCCAACCATCTAATTTTTAAGTATTTACTAATTTGGATCAACTAAAATGGCTTATTTTGGATGGCACCATAACACATCACTGAGCCCCATAGCCTTTCACATCCACCAGTGTTTCATTGGTGTTGTAAGAACAGAACTCAGCTCCTCTACCTACGTGCACGGATAATTTAAACCAGAGCTGTGCTCTTTAGCTGCAGTTACATGTCTCTCTTAATGCAGTGAGAGTCTGGTTGGTGTTCAAGTTCATTAGCCCTTGTGGACGAGCACGTATCTCATCCTGGCTCCAGGCAGTACTCTCTGCACTGTGGGGGTCACATACAGAGATGGTGATACTCTTCTCCACTGCCATCCTTCCAGGAGACTTTCTGAAGTCAAGCATTGCTACTGTGCAGATCTCCGGGAAACAGCTGTCTGCTGAAGTTTGCTGTATCTGCAAATATTTAATGAAATCCTTATAGAAGCTGTGGCTGAAATTAAAGCTGAGAGAAGAGTCTGGTAGGATTTGAAAAGCCCAATTCAGTGAGAGTCATGAGAGTCTCTTGAAGCAAAGCTCTCTGAAGTGGTACAGTCATTGCTCTGGATGAACATATGTTTGCCTTGTCCCTGTAGGAGTGGAGCACGTTCCCCACCAACACACAGTCTCGTTGTTCTAAAGAGGGATTTTCTGAACATCAGCAGCTTGTCCAAATGCTAATCCTGAAATTATTGAAGTGATTCTCTAAAGACTATTATTTTTCCAATACTTATTAGAGTGTTATTCTGAACACTGTTTTTCTTTTCATCTATCCACAAAACCTGCAAGAGATTTTCCTATTTAGGGCGTGAGTCTGCACCTTTGAATTTAGTAGGAATGTTAGTACTGAAATAATATAAATTCAGCTTTTTTTTTTTTACATGGTACATAAAATAGGACTTTTCCAAAAGCCAGAACTTATAAACATCATGTATTTTCCCCTTTTTAAGGGGAGTGGCATAACAGTGTTGCCAGAAAAGAAATATTCTCTGTTCTCTTTCCATTTCTCTCTTGTACACACACATTTATAGTGAATGTCAAGAAAATTACGGCATAAATTACCATGACTGAGAGTTTAGAAATTGCCCAGGACTATAAAAAACGTTGGACTGAAACCAGTCAGAAAGAGCCTCTGACTTGCTGAGCGCTGACCATGAGGGCTACAGTGGAAGAAGATGGACATGGAGCTTGCAGTAAGAGACTCGCAGCCTCTCTAGGGAACTCTCACTCTGTGACTGAAAGCATCCCAGATAACACATACCCCCAAAGCCATTTGGGCTGAGACATAGATCTCTTCCTCCTGGTACCAGAGCTGGATTTCTGCACGTTGACAGCAGCAGTGTTAGTGCTACCAGCCATCACACTTAGCCCTTCCCCTTCTAGGCAATTCCATTGGTATAATGCCATGTTTTCTACCTGAAGATCAGTTTTATCTCACAGTTAAATCCTTCAGTGTGATGTTTGCAGAGGTGTGACAATCCAGGATTTACCTGGAATGTGCAGGCAGAAGAGCCAATGGCAAATGCTGTGGGTAAGCAGGAATATCCAGACACCAAGGCCTTCAGCTGCAAGCATGACAGCATTGCAGCCTTTATGTTGAAGTTCCCACCACATCCTGTCTCCTCTTTGCACCAGTTCTTGCTCCCATTGCATCTCTGTTTCCATCTCCAAACATCAACATTGGATGGGCGTGGTGTGGTTTTAAACTGCCTTTCTACTTCCTTCATTTTCATCCAGGGAATACCAACACATTTCTCCATAATGTATTTTCTTGAGAGTTTTATTTAAGGCCAATATATCTATGTTACAGACATCAGATTTGAGTTTTCCAGAATCAGCATCAGCAGAACGTGTCAGAATAAGGCAGGGAATATCTTGGCATACCTGTATTCCTTTTCCCATGCATGCAGGAAAGGGGTGGATTCAAGACACTGTGACTTTAATTTACAAGAGGCTTTCAGAGTTTCTGTTTCACATGTAAGGCAATGACTCCCTTAATCCTGAATAATTTCCTGTAGTCTTCCAAATGCTTATTTGGAAATTATATGATTATTTGGAAATTAGAGCAGCATCATCAAATTTTCATGGGAAAATTTTGTTCAGGATTTACTTAATTCTTGAGGAATATATGTTACTGTGGTTCCTTTCGCATAGAACTCACAAGGAGGATGCTGCTTAACACCCCAAATGTTAAAGAACTAATAGTCTCTTCTAGAAGTGAATCTGCAGAGAGTAAAGTGAACCACGATGATTCATAATTTTCTGGGAATAAGCAATTGAAGACTGTGTCATCAAAATGGGCAAATACCGTAAGCACAGCAGTTTTGCTAGCATCCACCTGAGGTTAAATAACTTACTTGAACATCATCCAGACAATTCTGTCACGGCTGTGAGGTCACTGTGGCAAACGATAGATGATAATGTGCGAGATCAAGGACATAGCTGAGCTTTATATGCTTTGTTCCTGGGTCAAAAATACTTCTGTCCTTTATTGATCCTGTTATTATCCCAACATGAAATTGGGAAATAGCCAATACAAAGTATTTCTCAGAAGAAATGAGAAAAGAGTGAGGAGCTTTCATGCTCTTTCTTAGCTGAGAGGTTCAAACACCTCTGCAGATTTTCATTTGAATTTACTGATTTTTCCTTTGAGCTTTTTGCAGGTGGAAATTTTCCTGGGGAAAAACAGGCTCCTAAAGAGGAGTAACCGCATTGTTGCAACAGCTGAAACCTTGGAACCATCCACAAACATTTTTACAGGCTGAAGGAGTAGCCAGGCAATAGGCGTTTTCAAATTGTTGCTATCTACCTTAAATCATCCAGAACAGCCCTGTGTATTCCCAGTTTTTGGCCCGAGGTGTAGGTTTCTTGGGCCTCCTGGAATAACTCCAAATCCTGACTGAGATGACGGTGCCAAGGCCTTAAGTGCTGCAGCCCTGCTCCTATTGCTGTGCAGAGCCAGGGAAGAAAAGCGATCTGGGTCCTGCCAAGCAGACCACAAACGACTCGCTGAGCCCACTGTTGCTTTGTTTCCCTTAAAATAGGGGTTCTCTTCTTTTCCTGACCATGTTTTTTACCCGTATGTGTTGCAGATTTCTTCCCAAATGTGAAAGGAGACCCGGGTGAGCTGTGGAACTGTGGGGGCCAGAGGCTTGTGTGGTGAAAGGAAAATCTCATGCTTCCTTTCCCAGCCCTGATGGAGCTGTCTCCAGTAACAGGTAGATCACCATCCTTCTGGGAGCACGCCCCACACACACAGTATCCCAGGTTAGGCCAGTCCCGGGATTCCAGTTTGTTAGTCACCCCCGTGACAGCAGCAGAAAAGGCTCCCTTGGGATGCACATCCCTCCTGACCCATGCCTCATCCTGCTTTGCACCCCTCCTTGCAGTGCAACAATGGCACGGGCTCTGCCAGGCTGGAGGCAGCCAAAGGGAAGGAAAGCATTAGGGGCAGAAAATAAGTGCACGTTAAAAGTTAACGCCATCAGTCAAAAGCCTCAGAGACGGAACATTATCAATCTTTGAAAGTTATTATGCAGAAGCAAGCTGCTGAGCACATAAATATTTTATAGATCTTAAACTATTGAACAGTTATTGGAGCTGGGATTTAATCTCTTTCAGCCTGACTTGACAAAATAACAAAAAAGGGGATCATAGTGAGAAAACAGGCTACAAACTGGTATGATGAAACCTTGGAGTTTATCCAGAGAGTCCATTCTTCTCCCATACTGGTAATTGTTGTAACTCACTGACTTTAATGAAGTTACTTTTTATTCACACACAAAACAAGCAGGAAGAGAATATAGTGCAAAGCTCTTTATTAGCCTTTGGAAGGTTTGCAGTATTTGAACCTCATAATCTGTGTTGTAAGGTTGTCTTCTACATGGTAAATATTCCTAGGGCCCTTCAACTCTAGATGTAGACTTTGTTTTGTCATAAAACCAAAGGGATAGACTTGATATATGAGGGCCTCTACATGCGCCCTAAAATTCTTTCCACAAATACGTAGGAAAATTCCCAAAGTTTTCCTGAAAGAGTGCTTTATACTGTGACTATGACCCTTTACATCACCATAATTGCTTTATTTGTGGTGTAAAAATTAAGAAAAGTTGCTAAACGCTCCAGTGTGGCTTTCCAAATGATAAGACTGAGCTTCTCCCAGCTACACAGAAAACCTCATGCATTTTCTCACCTGCACAAACAAGGATGAACCCAAACTGGGATTTGCAAACACTTTGCTTTTGCCTGTTTCCTGCATAGCATGGAAAGGACTTTGCTGATGGACTCTGGACAATTGAAATTCGCTGCCTGCCTCAGGAGCAGCTGCTGCAGCACCTCCAGCTCCCACAGGTGTCCCAGGCCAGCTGCCTGCAGAGGAGGGTTCCTGCAGGAGGGCTCACCATGACGGGATCAGTGCTCCGGTGCTCTGCGCGTTCCTGGCAGGTGGAAAGTGGAGCTGCTTCAAATGGAAACACAGCATCCACTGCTTTCCAGCAAGGGGGCATGGTTTTCCCTGCCCAGAGAATGTCCCTGGAAAAGTCTCTCCTCCTTTCAGGGAAGGGAAGAACAAGCCCTGCCAGGCCCAGGCGTCAGGAGCTCTGACTCTTCTCTGCCATGACTGAGCCCTCCACATGCTCGTAGCACAGAAAAGGGCCTGCCCTTAAGCACAGCCTGACAAATGTCTTCTCTTTCTTTTACATTTTTGGGGGACTTTTTCTTTGGTTTTGGTTGGGTTTTTTTTTCGCAAATCTCTATGTGTGTAAGACAGGAAGGTCTGCTTTCCTGGAGTCACTCTGTAAATTAGTTGACCAGCTTTGACCCTGGGGTAGAAAACCTGTCTAATAACCTATTAGAAAAGGCTGGTTTCTAGGTCCTGTTTCTACTGAATATTGCCACAGATTTTCTAACACAAAATGCTGGAGCAGATTTTTGCGGTAAAGGTTAAAAATACGTTTTTTTTAGGAAAAGTGTCCCTTTCTGTTACTTTTAAGACTTACCAGTCTTGGTCATACTGATGAGAGGAGCCCATGGAGGAGCACTTGTACCAACACTGACTGGAGAAACATTGGGCATGATTAGACTGTGTCTGTATGACAGCAGTGTAGCTTAGACCCCATTAAATTAAATTAGACTTCCCATTAAATTAAATCAGTCTCCTCTTTACTTCTTGGGCTCACCTGACACAAAGAAAATGAATTGCTATGATTTACATGCTGCTTTGGCTTGGACCATCTTTCAGCTGCTCGACATGTAAGACGCACACATTTAAATCCATGTAAAGTAGAGTGAATGAAGGTGGATTGAAGGAAACACAGAAGTATGCAAGACTTAGTGACTTCTGTGGGAATTTCTCCTACCAGTCTCAGTCCTGGCAAAGAGGGAAGCCATGGTGGGTACAGCAGGATTTCTCCACCCCTGCCATGCCCTACAGACATAGCCCTATTTCCACTTCTGGGTTTCTTAGGTTTCCCTGAAGGATGTGGAATGTTTTTATGGATTCTACCTCCCTTCTTCATCCTCCCTTACTTCTAAGGCAAGCATGGAATAACATTCCTTTTGTTACCTCCAAAGAAAAACTTGTAACATTTCCTTCACTCATTAGTGGTTTTTGGTGCTTGTTTCCCTGCTGTGTATCAGTGAAGCTGGGTAAAGAAAGAGACTACTTAGTTTTGACTTTCTGCCTGCTCAATATAACTCTCCTTTTATGTAACAGCACAGCATATTATTAAGAAATATTTACTGCATTTAAGCAACAGTTTCCAAGAGCAGCTGGTATAGAAACATTCTGTTAAACTTTAAACTATTTTTAAAGTTACTTCTTCACAATGTAAATTCTGACTCTGGAAATTTCCTTCCGATGTTTAATCAACCCCTGGGAAACGCACTTGCAGCTGCTGCTCTTTTGAAGCTGGCACACCAGATCAAGCTCCGTGTTAGATAAAGTGTGTTTCTCATATCTCCATTCAGAACAGTCAACATTTAAAGGCTCAGCTAGATATCTTCCAGCTTCAGCACTGCTGGTGAGAGTACAGTCAGCCTGTGCCTTCAGCTTGTATACTTTCAGACTTCCAGGACTTTACAGAGCTTTAGGGATTCAATACCCTCTCATACACTATTTGTGAGTTTGCCTTCACCCAGGCAAGATAATTGCCTGGATTTTGCATTTTCTCTGATTTTTCCTCACATCATTTCTTTCTTCACTTTATTCTTTGCTCACAGACACCTGCTTGCTAACGTCTATATATTAGAGGGGAACATCTTGTTTCTGCCATTTCTGCTATGTATGTATTCAGCAACTGTTCTACATGATGCTGAAGTTCTCAAAAGCCTCAGACTTGGGCTACAAGAAATCCTACATTGCTGAAATTTAACTTTATCTGAGAATCCTACCAAATTAAGCTGAATTAAGCTCAATTTCAGTGGTGTTGGAGGGACCTCAATCTTCTTCAGAACAAGTCCCTGCCTGTGTAGGGCACTCCTGGAAAGGTGCTACAGTTCTGCTCCAGGGAGCTGAAGGTACTGGTTGCATAACAGGATCATTTCTATTATAAATCCTCTAAATCACTGAGTTTTCATAAGAAAATGTTAATAAAATGCAAAAGATACATCAATATGCTAGCACAAGTTAGACAGTACTTTGTTTCCTTGTGTTGTGCTACTCTTTCATTGTAAAATAAGTTTGATTTTATACAACACAAGGTTGATTTACCTTTTCTGCACGTAATGCAGGATTTTTTTCCACATAAAGGTGGCATTCAGTAATATTGATTTCTTACTGTTATATATACTGTCATTATCAGCTCAGTGTGTCTTTATCAGTATGGGCCAATATTTTTGGTCCTAAATGCAGCAATATGAGTAAAAACAGTTTCCATTTTAGAGGTGCAGAGTGTAAAATGCCTCTCCTGGGATTCACCTGGAGTGAAGTTGTCCAGCAGAGCAAGAACTCAGGAAGTTTTAAGGCTCTCCAGACTCCCAGCTGAGGGAGTTTCAGGACAGGTGGATGTAATAGACTGCAGATGCCAGGAGATGTTGGCTGTTGTCTCGGGCGGTTTGGCTGGGGATCTGCAGGGTCTGCACGGCCTTGCCCGTGCATGGTCCTGCAGATAACAGCAGGCCTGGCCCTGCACGCACCGAGCAGAACCAGAGCCCCTCTGTGCCTCACTAGGGATAGAGATAACAGCCATGGCTGGTGAGAGATGGCAGAGGCAGCAGAGGATGCCACGGGGGTGATAAAAGTGGGGGTCATGACAGCCAGACACCAAAGCCTTTGGGTGCATGGCAGCAGCTGTGAGGACACTCCTGGCTGTGGTGGGTGTGATCCCTGCCCTCTCCCTGTCCTCAGCCCTGCACTCAGCTCAGCAGGAGTTATGCCACGTAACATCTGCTCTTATTGTGAGATCAAAGAGACAGTGAAAAAAGTAAAACAGGTACACAGCCCAAAATACGTTATAGCTGGGTTAAAATGGCCAGTGAAAGGTTTTGTGTTTGACTACACGTGTTCATGGAAGTTTGACTAATAATGTGACTCAGGCCAAGAGATTGATAGAAGGGGAGAGGATTACAGAGCATAAAATGAGCAATCCTGCACAGGTGGACAATGCAAATTATAAGATCTCAGAGACTGCAGTGAGAGAAAAATAGATGATCTCAGAATTAAAACATAAATTGGAGCACTGACATCTGGGAAATAAAGACCCACATAAATATTAGGTGGCAAATATGGAACAGTTTGTCCCATATCTTAAGAAACAATATACAAGTCTGATGAGTGGAGTCCTTTTGTATCCTCCTGCACATACTTTAAGTCTCAGCAACTTAGAAAGTACCTAAGAAGTCTTCCCTCAGATTTTTTTTTTCCCTGACAAGATTTCAAAATATAGTTCGGTATATTTTTCACTCACTGATTTGGTATCATGGTGCTGTACACAGTGTAAGAAACTGAACCAAAGAAAAAAAAAAAGAGATTTCGTAATATATACTAATCCTGTGCTGTTCAGGACCTTGGCAAAAATGCCATGGAATACATGCTTTTCAAGACTCCTAGCTTGGGCAAAGCAAGACCATGCATGTAGCTTGTGAAGACCCTAAAAAGCTTCACTGTCACTGCAGCATGTGTTTTAAATGGTCTCTAGTCCCCAGTAATCTATTTTCTGGTTTCCTTCCAGGCCTCTTCATTGCTATCTCCACATGCTGCAGAAATCGAGTACTTGTGTACGTGGGAGGTGTGGTGTAGCACGGATTTATCACGCCAAAACAGAGCACTCCTTATTGGAGGCACACTGCTAATACCTCTGAAAGGCTTCAGGGCCTGTTGGAAGGGACTTAAATCATCCGCTGGTATTTATTTCAGCTCAAAGTTATGCATGCAAAATAGCCATAAAAAGGGTGGCTCGATGAATCTTTGCTGCCCTGAACTTGCACTGCACCCTCTAGCTGACCTGCTCTGGCTCAGACACATGGCACATGAGCTCTCCCATCCCTGTCCTCCTCCCTCCTCCTCTTCTCGGGGGCGAAAGGACGGCAGTGGGAAGCTCTCAGCTGCAAACCTGCTGTCAGTATCCTTTGGGAGGTGCGATCCTCTGGCAGGGGCCCAGTGGCCCAGCAGCGCCCGGCTGGCCCTGCCCGCTCCTTGGCTCAGCCTGCCCATGCAGGGACACCAGCGCTGGGATCCCTCTGGCAGCCCCAGCTGGGCCCTGGGCAGCAGCACTACTGCTGCTTGGGATATTTAGCTGAGCTTGAGGGGTTTGCTGCTCTCATCTCACGCCGCTGCCCAAAACAGTTGTAATGTCTCAGCCCAGATGCTTCGTTTCAGAGGCGAATGCCGTGATTCCTGTATACATTTACTTTCTCAGCTTGTCAAGCACTTAAGTGCCTTTCATCTTGAAGTATCCTAAATGATAATACGCACTTATATAGCTTAAGCTCCTCTAATGAATGAGGTTCTTCATAAACACTTGGTAATTAGGTCTCACAACAGCCTGATGAGGAACAACTCTTTGCAGTGGTGCAGAGGGATGAGCTGAGGCTGTGAGGAGACAGGCAGGGTTCAGGCTGCCAGCTCGACTCACAAAGCTCAGTGGCCATGAGGCACTGGGAGCTGTGTCTGCACAGAGAACAGTTGTCCTTATGTCCACAAGGAAAGAGCACAGAAATTACTCTCCGTATGAATGAGGATAGTGAAAACAGAAAGGCTTCTGCTTCCTTCGTGCCTGCCCACTACCTCTGCCCAGAGCTCGTGGTGACCCAGCCCACCCCCTTGCCCCACTGTTGATGCTGTGGCTGGTGGGACAGGGACCCTGTCACTGCTGCCAGGTCCTGTGGGGCAAAGACACTGGACTTGGTCATCACATCCTCCTGGGAAATTCAGGCCCATTTTGGCCAGGGAGTGACAAGAGGTTTCTAGGCAAGTGTCAATTGGCTTCAGACATGTTCTTGAAGGAAACAAGAAAGATAATTGTTGATACAGTCAAGTGAGCATTTCCCATCTGAAAACATTCCATTTTCCAAGGAAAAAAGAAAAGAGCTAAACAGGTCTGCCCACAGACTTCTCTTGCTCTGGCTCTTTTTTTTTACCTTTCTCAGCACTGCTGTCATCTGCCACTGGCAGCTCTACTGTGGGAATTTCCTTTCTCTCTGACTTTTTTGTAGCACTTTCAGCACCGAGACAATCAGGAATTGTGTGTATCACAATTCTAGCTTTCAGCTAAAGAAAAAGACCTCTTCTGCAAGGTCTTTCATTGTGTCTTCCACAGCGTCTCTTCCAAAGATATAATGAAATCTGCTTGCTTGAGTCAAAGAAATTGGCACTGCTCAGACACATGCAGCTGCTACTTTCCTCTAGTGCGTTCTTATACAACTTCCAGATACTGAACTACCCTTTGTGTGTGATCTTCCTATCTCTTTGCTTCTGCCACTTCTTGTTTACTAACACATAGGGTTCAGGTGTCCTGCTGAGGTATCATACAGTAATGTTGTTGCCTTTGTCCTATGATGCCCATGAAAAAATAAACCTACCCATTTCTCATTTTTCTGAAGTTACCCACTCCAGCAGTACAGCATGGGTGTGTTTTGCCTTGCCAATGCAGTAAAACTAAGACAGCAAAGAAGCATTGTGGGAAAAAATCTGTCCCTGTGTTTTTCCTAACTCTGTTGTGGGTTTGCTGGTGCTGCCAAGATGTGTTTTGGTGGCATGTCCTGCCTGCCCTCCTGCCCTGTGGGGCTGGTCCCCCCTTGCTATTTGATTGTTCCTCGCTGCATCTTTCAATTCAGTTTGTGCTTTTGTTCTCCTGCCAGCTTCCCCCTTCATCTACTTCCCTCTGTGCTGAGGGTTTTCCTGCCCTCTCGGTCCAGCTCCCCATTTCTGTTCAGCTCAGCAAGCCCCGGGCCTGCCTAAGTCCCCAGCAGGAAGGGACACCAGCCCTGTCCCCTCGGCACACACTCAACACCAAAGTTGCACTAATGCTTTCCTTTGCCTCCTTTCTCTCCCTGCCCTCTGTCCTGAGGCGAGATCTGTCTTCCCTTATACCAGAGAGTGTGAGCAGAGAGAAACCAGACTCAAGGCAAAATTCCCATTAACTTCAGTGGGGGCAGGATTTCACCTCAAGTGTTTCATGTTCTGGGCACTGGACAGCAACATGAAAGGACTCCACACTTGTAAAACCTGAGACGCTGCAGCCATTCAAGCCAAGCAAATGCAGATGCAGTTCCTGGTGCCCCCTCCAAGCCCCTCTCCACAGCCACACTTGCTCCTCCAAGACCTGTGAAGGTCATTAATCTCTCCTCTAAGCTGTTAATTGTTGCCATGTTGGCAGCTATTGCTGAGCGAGGAGTTACCCCTGCACAGCCTGAGCTGGGCTCTGGCTGTTACTGCTGCTGTCCAGCAGTACCTGGAGCCTTCTTGTCTTCCGAGTGTGCTCCCCTTCAGTCCAGCCTTCCCCATCTTGTCTGTGTTATTGCTACTGATGAGGCTTTTCAAATCTCTTTGGCTGCTTCAGTCATGCAGGTTCCTCTGGCCTCCTTGGATACCCATTTCCCCAGCACTCCTGTGTGAAATTAGTGAATTCCTGAAATCCTGCTAAGTCCGCCTTGCTCTCCAGTTGCCTTCTGGTGATCTGTCTTCAGTTTTACCTCCACTGCTGCCCTGAGTACCAGCAGGCACCCACCAGCACCCACGTCTTGCTGCAGATCACAGCATTGCCTCGTGCCTCGTGGCTGGGCTGCCGCTCGGGCACTGCCCACTGTCCTACGCCGTCCTGCTTTACCCTTGGCTCCCCTTATTGCTGCAAGCCACTGATCTAACCCAGCGCTGTGACCCCTGTGGCTGCTGACAGCCTGTCTGTCAGCTTACCCTGGGGTCCAGATTTTGCTACTCATTGGTCTCTTGCTGAGCTGGTGTTTTCTCCCTGGGAGGATTGCTGCAAGAGCACGGTATTTCCAAGTAGACATCTCTTCTTGTCTGTGCAGTTTTTGCTCCTGGCTCTTTGCTGTCATTCCTGCCTTTCACTTGTTTTGTAGGTACCCAGGGGAAGAGGTCTTGTGCTCAGATTCCCTTGGTACTGAATTATTTGAATTTTGCTGCACTGCATTACAACCTGCTGTCTGAGAAATGTACCTTGCATTTCATGATCTCAGTTCTTGCTTGAATGCCTTCCACACAGCTCATTTTTTAGAAAGAGAAGTAACAATTTAACATGGCCATGTAGTTAGTACCTTTAAAATGGAACAAATCAGTTCTGACTCTGTTTTGGGCCTGGTATTTTCCTGACCTGATCACTCAAAGGTCACACTATTTAATGTACATCAGCTGAGCATCCTATTCTGGCTGGCAGATACCCACTGGCTTGCCTGAGTGTTCATCTCCTGGTGCCAGTCTGCTGGGACTACTGCTCTGCCTATTGCCATGGTCACAGATGGTCTCTTACCAAGCAGCAACAGGGAGTTTCCTTCTACAAGTGACTATGGGCTGCCTTGCTCTCTACAGCACCTGGACTTCTTCAGTACTTTGTTAGATGCCTGGACATGAAGCATGGTTCCATCATGTGTCAAATACTATTTATTTTCCTCAGACAAATGCATCTTGGGTGTTGTTCTAAGGACAACTTAGTTGTTCTTATTTTCCACTGAAGTACTAAAAAAATTTTAAAAAAAAGACATGTAGTTGCTTAGTGTAATTACATATGTCATCAGGACCTCTCTGGGATACTAGCAATGCTCAAAACCTCTGAGCTGAATTAATGGACCTAAAGAAAATAGAGGAGAGAAACTCTTCTCTTGGTCTTGCTCTACCCAGCAGTATGCTGGGACTCTGTTACCAAATGCCCAGGGCTGCTGAAATTTGCTCTGCTTTGTTCACAGTCGTCCTTCTGTGGCAGCAGGCTGGAGCTCTGGTTGCCCCATGGAGACTGAGGCCCCCAAGGTCTCCCCATGCCTGCCCCTGGGCTTTCCAGAGGGAAGACAGCTGCCTGCCTCTACAAATGGTCAGATTTCTTCTTTTGGTTGCAGCTTGTCAATCAGTGTCCTTCAGAAACCAACAGACATCAGATGCAGAGGATTAGCATCACGCTAATTTTGCCCTAATGTTCTCCTCCTGACCTTTGTGCTGAGGTTGCAGAAGGCAGACACACATTCCTACTGACTTCCTCTGTCACACGGCTCTGTCTGCAATCCCCCCAGGGTGCTGGTGCTGCAGCACCTCTCTGGCTGGCCGGATGCCCAGGGGCATTTCTGCCAAGCTTTACTTGCCAGGAGCTGTGTTGGCACTGGTGGGCGGCTGAAGGACTCATCCATCTCAGTGAGCTCATTGCTGTACTGCAAGAGGTGCACGCTCTTCCTACACTATTAAGTATAATCATATTATTTAGTCATTCTTTTCAATATTCAGTTTACCTGCCTTCAGACAGTGGTAGATGCTGTGGTTACCTGGCAGTTTTCTCCCTGCCACAGGCAGACCCAGACTTCTTCTGGCACTGGAGGATGAATGATGCCTGTTTCTGCAGACCTGCCTGTCCTTTATCACTGTCTTGCAAAAACAAATGGTCTGCAGCTTGGCACTCATGGGTGCACTCTGTGGAGCAGGGCAGGGAGACCATCTCTAGCTTCAGCCACATCTTGGGCTCTCAGAGGCTGTGATCCACAGGCTCTTCCTCCCAGGAAGATCATTTAGATACTGCCCAGAGTTCACCCATCCTCTCTTCTCCAGCAGAAGCAGTGGGTGATCCTGGTGACAACAGCTCTGTCTTCAGCTGTCTCAGCAGCCACTTTGATCGCCTTACTAGCCACAAAATGGGTTTGTGACCTGGCCCTTGGTGGCTTTTCTCCACCTAATCCAGCTGTTCTGCAGTGCTCCATTCACCTTGTTGCACCCACAACCAGAATACGGATTTTTTTCCAGACAGTTCAGAAGAGGACAGACAGCTTTCCCTGGTGTCCCTTACCTGTTCTGCCCTTGTATCCATTTTCTTCCCAGGGCAGTTTTGTGGCTCTCACTATTTTGAGGCATTTAAAATATGGTTTAGAACTGTTCTTTTCACTGAGCATACCTGCAAGCTGGAAGCACATATCTCACAAATGACCATCATTAACCAGGGAATATTTAATGTCTCTGAATTCATAGATGATGCCAGATTTCTCATCTGTGTAGTATAAATCTCAATTTTCCTCTTGGGCAGTTTCATCTGCCTGGAACAGGTCATTTGTCTGACACTGTTATCCACTGATTCTGTGGTTTGGATATTGTTCCTTGCTGAAGTCTCACTCACTCCTTGTTAGTTGCTCTGTGTGTTGAGAGCAAGAGCAAGTAAATAAATAAAAAAGCTCTACCTTCGTTTTCATCTATTCATGGCTATGGCCATGGCTCTGTACAAGCATTCAGGTTTTGCCCCCACTTGCTCCCTACTCGAAGTATCTCTACGGACTCTCTACCTTCTGTAGCTACCCTTGGAGTCTATTTGTTAATCCCACAACCTACCAACAGCACGTCTCAAGTGCTGGGGCCAAAGCTGGGAAAATAAAGGCAACGATATACAAAGTTGTTGCACCTGTGGAAAACACTGAGCCATGTGCACAGAGATTGACCTTTTACTGCCTTCTCCAAAATACTCTGCCTTGCAGGCTGTTTTCCTCCCCCAGCTTCCAAGCAGGTTCATATATCCAATGTCTAGCTCAAGACCTCCTACCAGCATGACCTCCTACCTTGAAATCACTCATTTTATTAAAACATTCCTCCAAGGTAGTCTGGGTCTGTTTCACAAACAGGGAACCACAAATTCCAGAAGTTCAACTCTTTCCTCAGGGTGGGAAATAAAAAAAAAAATTAAATTAATTTTAAAAAGAACCTTATTTTGGATGAAAGCAAGTGGTAAGAAGTTGAAGAATGTTTTATTCCTATATGATAGGAGAAGGGAGCGCTTTAGATGTTCAGATAAAATGGCAGATTAGAAAGTTGGACATTTCTGATTTCTAACATAAAACCAGAATAAAGACATTTCCTTGGGCAGCGGGTGGGGGATGTTAGAAGGTGGAAAAGTGGGGTAGGAAGGGAATGCTGGGACATCAAGGAATTTGGACTTTGTAAATATTTCAGAGTGAAAGCTACTTCCATTAGGCTCTTCTGTTTACTTCATCTAGGCAACACAGGTGCTTGCAGATCCCCCTCCAAATGTATTGCATGTCTTGTATTAGGGCAGAACCTGCTGTTATCTTTAACTAATAGAGTTCTCTCTGTCTACTGTAAGGAGGAGAAACCACAACTTCTTAGAAGCATATTTTGGTAAAGTAAATAAACAAGGAAGAAAGAAATTGTGACCTCTAAGGGAGTTCTAAAGTCTCAGTGGACAAGAAGGCTGAATACCAAGTTTCTTTAATTTCTGTATTATGCATTTTTCTAAGTAGCAAGAAAAAAAATACAAATTTAAAATAAAAACCATCAATAACATAAAGAAAGAAATGTGCTTGAGACTGAGGGATTTGTATCAACATCTGGACTTGGGGCTTGAAAACTAGGTGGCTGAGGTCATTCAACTTTATAAACCCAGCTTATGAACAGTATACACAGCCTATGAACAAGTGCAAAACCTGGAGTCACATAAACAGTGTATTTCATTCCTGAACATCGAAATAACAAAAAGGGCAGAGCCAAAGGGTTCCTCTCAGCATATGCACTTTAAATATATGTGGAGGGCCTATGTGACACAGAAATAACAACACTGGAAATACAGAAAATGAGACTGAGCAATATTTACATTACCTTTTTTTTTTTTTTACAGGGGTGAAGGGTTACATTTGTTTAATGATAGGCTGATGTGGTCAAGGATGTGGGCTCCATCACCTTTCCAAAGCTCTCTGAACAAATAAAATTAATAAAATGTTTTTGTAGGAACAAATTCTTAGTGTAATCTGAAGCCATTTCTCCCAGTAAACGTATTTACTTGTTAAAGCGAGTAAGAACACCCTTACTTTACGGTCAAAACTGAAATTAAAAAATTAAATGGACCATTCCTTCAAATCTTTGTCACCCTTGTCTCTCATGCACCTTCTTGTCCCAGCCAGGAGGTCAGAGCTACACAGCACTGCACAGGGATTGTGACAGCAATTAGCAAACCTGCTCTGCTCTCCACATGGAAATGGAGAGCTGTTTCTGCAGCCTTATATTGGCCTCGTGCTTTTTGGTTGAAATTAGCAATCATAGAAAGCTTAAGGGCAGCTCCAAGCACGAAGTTCTTGACCATCTCAAAACCCAAAGCCCGTGTCTCTCCCATCCAGTGATGTTTCTGAGACAGCCAGGTGTGCACACACCAGTGCAATGCTCTGCAGCAGCCGAGGGGACGAGCAGCCTGCAAGAGCTCTCAGGAGAGAAACAGCAGGAGGAGCAGAAGTCAGCGTGCCACTGCCTGAGCCCTCAGAGCTCCTGCTTCGTGAGTGCTGCAAGACGCTCCGGGGCCCGGTGATCTCATTGCAGAGAGTACGCGGCGGAGCTGCAGAGAATAAAGGGTGTGGGATGCAGATCAGAGGTCTGGAAAAGCATTTGTAGGGGGAACCTGCTGTGGCTAGGATGCTCAATTTCAGAAGTGAAATTATTCCTCTTTTATATGGCTGTAATGGAAATTTGTGAAATTGTGAAGGGTTTGTGGGAAAAATTGGAGAAAATTAAATTATATTGGTTGCAACAGAATTAGAGACTGCAATAGTGCTTATCCAGCAATAAGTTTAAAACAATCAAACATCAGCCCTTTTTCTTACCGTTTTTAATTACTCTCTGAAATCTGTTGTCACAGGATAGGGCTGAAATAATAGCTGAGTGAAAAAATAAATTGATTTATTATTTGAAATTGAACGCTACCATAGCTGATATGTATATCTATGCGTGATGAGCTTATTGCAAAATCCCTTAAAACACTGTTATCAAATGGGAGGGTGCTAGGAACCCCATTCTGCAGTTGTCCCTTTCTCCATGGAGCTCTAACATGGCCTAAAACACACTACGGGCAGGACTGGGGCCTGAAGGGGCTGGGTCTGATTCAGTTTCCTAGTTTCTGTATTCTTAAGAGAGTAATGGGCAGGTGGCCAGGCAGTGTGAAACCATGTGAACATCTTCATGAATATAGAGACTGCAGTCATTGATAGCTTGGAGCTGTGAGGAAGGAGTGTAGAGGAAGATCACACCTGCAGGCCTGATTCCTGGGGACTTGGACACCTGTCCTTCATGGGGGATTTGCATTCAAACTCAGCTTAATTCATTAGCCTGAAGATGAGTGAACCGTGGTGATGGTATCCTTTTGGGAGATACTTATGACCTTCACTTGGCTGATGACACAAACAAAGAACATGCCAATGATTTGCATGAATCATAGCACAAAATGCTTAGGTTTATTCCACCAAAATTTCCCACAAGGCAATATTGATCTGAGGTTGCCTTTAAAATAAAAATCTGACCACTTAGACTTAAAAGGTCTTTGTCAACCCTGGGAATAATAATTAGAAGCTCTTCTCTTCTCTGATCCATGTTTATTTAGTTGTATAAAATAACTTTGAAACAGTGCTGTCTTCCTGTCAGGTCCGACCACAGCTCAGATAGCAGCAGTTCTGTGACAAATAAACCTCTCAGGAATCATGGACCAGAAAGCAAACGAGAGATCATAACGAGGTGATGGATGAAAGCATGTTACCAAATTGTGATAACTTTCAACCCTGGCAGTGGCACCCAGTGGACAGCCAATGTGGTTTCCTGCTAGTCTGGCCCTGCAGATGTTACTGAGAGGGCCAGCCTCTGCAAGGTAAGTTAATCTAATTCACATACACCACTCCTAACTAGGGCCAAAGACAAAGCAGAAGAATGGAATGACACAGAGAACTTTCTAGGAAAGAGAAAACCTTTCACATGTTGAGGACTAGTAGCAATCAAAACCTATTCTTAGCTGATGGCTGTGCTCATTTCATGTCATACACAAATTGGACCAGCACAGCCCAGATGGTTTATCTTCGGGTGTCTGGAAAAATCAAGGACTTACAGTGTCACAAAAGCCACAAGGCTTTATCCTGATGACACTAGTTCTTTGGGCCAGAGCTGATACCCTGATTGTGGGACAGGGAGAAAAAAGTTGGACCCTTGCTGCAGTTTCTTGGTGGATGGGCAGAAAAAACTCTCCTTCAGCATGCTCATTTTAGCTCAGTTGTACATGGTCCCTACGTCCAGCAAGGGGAAAACCTCGGGCAGAAAAAGAAATATTGTTCTGTTCATTTTCTTCAACATGTCAATCTGTTTCATGATCTCCTACAACTGTAAAAAAATTTCTGCCCTTTTTTTCAGGCAATTTGTTACTTGAGAGCTGTATTTTCATTCTTTGAATTTTGCCAGTCATTTCAAGAGTTTCAACACTGAGAAAAACATCTCCATAACATCACAACAAAGGAGTTTCCTCTTCCAATTTCAGACTCAGTCTAACAATTTATCAGAGCAAATCTTTCATAAGATTTCTGAGTGATTTATTTTTGCTGTCATGAAAATATTTTCTTATTCACAGGTTCAACATTTCTGCTAATGTTGCCTTTCAGACACTATCTGCATGGTGGATGCTTCCACTTTTTCCTTCATGGGTGGAAATTGGTGACACTAGGAACTTTAGCTAATTGTGCTTTTTCAAAAAAAGGTACTTGTACAAAAAAATTGTCCTGCATTTCCAGTGTGACAGTGAACATACTTGCTTAATGTGTGTTTCTACTGTGCTCTCAAATTGTATATGCCTTCCCTGGCCAGAAAAAACCCTAATGGAAGAAATTCTTCAGGAGGAAGGAGGTATATTACTGTAACTCTGTTGAGTTCTGTAAATGTGCAATGTACAATTTTGGCTCAATTTTTAAAAATTTGAATCACATTTTAATTTTGCCTTTTTTTTTCTCCCAAAATTCTTGTTATGACAGCTTGCATATTTTCATATTAAGATTTATTTCCTTCCCATTTCTTAATATTCCCCAGGGATGGCAAACCAGCTTGACTACCATTAAACATGTCTTTTACATTAGAGCCCAAATATTTGATTGAATTGGTTGTTTCAGTGACTTAATCACCTAATCATTGAGATTCTGTTTCTGTGATAGAAATTGTCAGTGACTTTGGAAGATCAGTTTCATTGCTGGAGACTGGAAATAATCTCCTTCCAAATGACATAAATAGTTGAACAATTCAGGAAAAATATGCCCTGAATGTACATCCAATGCAAACTTTGGCTTAAACAAGTCAGAACATCATGTCTGTTTTTCTTTAAATTCATTTTTGTAGACACTAAGTGTCTACTTGAGTTATATTTTAAGATTATGACATTATTAAAATTATGCTTTTGTACATATATGCTCTAAGCCACATTTATGATTTTTTTTCCCCAGGCATAGTCTTATATTGCTTAGATTAATGTTGCAAACTGCTTATTTTTAAACAGATGCAATCAATATCACAATCTTCCAACATCTGCAGTGCAGAAACAGAGAACCTGGAGGGTTGAGGCTTTCCAAAAGGAAATATCATGAGATGAAAGTGAATTATTATTTGGAAACTACATCTCATATATTTGTCTTAAAGATGGATTCTAGATAAAATCTCATCAGCCTTTCTATTTCTATTTAAATAAAGTGTGTTCTTTAATGGTTAATAACAACATCACTCAGAATCTATATATTAGTATACGTTCTATGTTTTAAATGGTTTTTATAATTGCTGGTTGGTGAGTGTATATCAGACCTGGCAAACTAGACTAGTGCTCACTCAGCTCCTCGGTTTGGCTGGAAAGAGAGCCAAAACACATTCTTGAAACCGAAGGAGAAAACCTGAGGTGTGGCACGGAGCAAGAGCAGAGAGTAGATGTGCTCCATAAAAAGGTCCTTTGCCTGCTCTTCTAATAGTATTCACATTTAACACAATGATGTCTTTGGAGGTGGTAATTTTATGGCAAATCCAAGGATGTAAACACCCAAGTTATCTTCCAGCACTAACAGCAGAAAAAAGCCTTGTCATAATGCCAGGAATTCTCTTGGAAACTTTGGGTGAGGACTTTGGGGAGGTAACTGCTGCTGAGGAGAAGGAGGAGGTTTGTGGCTGTGTGGTGAAGGCGCTGCTTCCCCACTGCCCACCAACCTGGCTTGGGGATTGCAACATCAGCCATTCTGAGCACACCCAAGGGGAGGGCACGGCAAACTCGGCCTCTGAACGTGAGATCAGTGACTTTAACAGCACCACCATTTATGGGACCTTTTCCTGTGGGATTGCTAGGAGATCAAAGGCTGGCCCAGTGGAAGGCAGCCCGACTCTCCGTGCAGCCCTGGACTGCATTGAGTGGTGTGGGGTGGGATGCCTGGGCTCCTGCTCCATTCAGAAGTGAAGGGGAGAGAAGAGTTAGGTCCTGAGAACGAAAGTACAAGTGAAACAGACATTGCTACTCACCATCACAGCAGGTCTGGGACTGGTTATTACCATGAAGAGCTGTCTGGGAGCCTGGCTGAGCTCTGCTGGCAGTGGGAGCAGTGGCAGCACTACCTGGAGAAGTGCAGTGCACAACTCCTCTGAAACTCCACCTTTGGAATTAAACTCACTGCAGCATAAAAATTCACAAGGTATTTCAGGCTTTGACATAGTTTTACACAGGATTTTATGGTGACCTTAAAAGCATGAGGCTGAAGTGATGTGTCAGGAAGGTGGGTACTTCTCCAGATCTGCTGTGCAGCCCACTCTGTCACTAAAAATCTAAACAATTATAATTTAAATACAGCCAAACAGATACTGGATTGTTCTCACTTTCTGTAAAATAAACTCACTGCCAGACTGAGACATTGTATGCCAAGTTTCAGACCGGAGTGCATTTTATGGCTGAGTTATAAACCCAGAAGAAGAGGTTTGCAATGTAAGTGCTGACACAGCCAGAGCTGTAACAGAGTGAATGGTATTGCAATGATATCTCATTTACTTCTAGCAAGGAGCATATAAGAAAAAATAATAATGTATTCCTGCTGCTACAGATCATTTAATCAGTAAAACTTATTTCTGATTTTATGTGGTAGGTTAAAACTACAAAGGTTGTGCATTGATTAAGCAAGAGTAACAATAGTCTGTATATTCCTCTGCACCACAGGATTTACATATGTACATGTGATAAAATATTTATCTTAAATTCGTTAAAAACTATTTTACAGAAAAGGCAAATTTAAAAAAAAACAGAAAAGCATAACAAAAGGTAAGCAAAACTGCAGCAGCTTATTGCAAATGACTGCAACCTTTACAAAAGGCACGTGCAGGTGACTGTTGCATGTGATTGAGTACCCAAATAGTACCTGGTGCTGCCTTTTTCCCAGACATGAATAATTTACAGCAGAAACCCCAGAAATACTCTGCTGTAGCATGACATCTGCTTAACTGAGCAGGAAAGGCTTGCATTACGATAGCAAGTTAAAAATGGGAGGACAGTCATTCACAGGTACTCTGAAGAGAGAGGTTTGGAAATTCTGGCCACTGACTGCCAGTCTCTGCCACTACCCCCAGCTGCAGCACATCTCTTGGGCATGTACGGGTGCAGAATTTGCTTGATCAAGTTGTCTCTAGGTTGGTCCTGTGTAAGAACCAGTGCCTACGCCTTGGCATTCTGTACTGTGACCTCTCTGATGTCCATTACTGGGTCTGGTTTGGCAAGCTGCACTACAGAATAAACCTTCTAATTCTGAGAAGTGGTTTTTCAGGCACCGCTGTCATTTCTGGATGAAATACATTCAGCCTTCTGGAGCAGGCAAATAAGTCTACCCGTGCAATGTACAACATTTTCTCCTGTCCTTTATAAAACTAAAATGACTAAAATAATATTTCAGGAGAAGATTTTGCTCTCCTTGCTCCAGTGTGCTTTGGCAGTCCTCACTCAGTGAATAGTTTCTCCAACTTCAGTGGAATGCCTCTTGGATGAAGATAGGGCTCACGGTGAATTTAGCTGGCCTGCTGCTGCTGCAGGAATTCAGGAACACACTCTTACACATTATAAAGGAAAAATTACACAAATGTCCAACAACAAGTATATATTGTTGACATTGGGTCCAAGAAAAACTATTGTATACATAAAAGAATGTGTCTTTTTGGCACTAGCTGAAATAAGAGCAGTCAAGAATTTGTGGTCTGGGCTCTTTTTGAGTCTTTACATGATGAGACCAAGCAACAGTTTCTGAGCATTTTTGCAACACTTCCCTGTATTGGTCCTCTTCCCTGTCCCCCCGCCAACAGTTCTGCCCAGCTTTCTGAGTGTCCCCTTGAGTTCTGAGATTACTGATAAATCCTACATTTTTCTGCTTAGGCACAGGAATGAAATTGAAAAACTCAAAGTGATTTTCTTTTTTGTAATTTGTTTATTTCTCCACCTACAAAGCAAAGGCAGTCTTTGCTTTGTAATTTAATGTCCGCCTCTTTTTCCACCAGGTTGGTTTGGTATTTCCTTTGCAAACCTCAATTGTTGGCATTAAAAACTTGGCCATTTCAACTCTACTGAACTAAAACTTGGCAAGCAGATTGTCAGCTAGCATTTAATTTATTCTACTAAAATATCTTGCTTTTTATGAGTAATCTATGACCAGTCTTTATCCCTGCAATCCTCACAAAATTTCTAGGTCTTCTGAAAGTGAATCACTTGAAAATGCTTGAAAATGCTGCTGACTCCCCTCACAAACACATGAACCAGAGACTGAAGAGCCAAAATTCTCTACCAAAGTGCAGTTTTTGTTCTGTCTGTCTGTCTGTCTGCTGCAGGCAGCCTTTCTTAATGCTTGTTCATATCAGGCCAAAGTCTCTTGGCAGAAACTGAAAGATAGACAGTCCTTACCAAAGTCAGAAGGGCAGAGAAGCAAGAAGGCACGGAGTAAATCTCTCCTGATACAAGATCTGGGCTGTGTCACCTCAGCCCTCTGGCAAGGTGTTTTCTGTTAGAAAAGGAGTCATAGCATGAAGGAGTTTCTACTTCCAGTAATATACAGGAGACTGTACCAACTAATTATGTTTAAAAATGGTGGGGTCAGGGTGTAGAGAGGCCCAGACAAAGCACCATAGAAGCAAAGCTCACCCTAACCCAGAACAGTAGCTTGCAGCCAGAAGAAGAAATAAAACAAAGAGGCTGTGTTGTAGGGCAGGTGAGTTAGGAAGTCAGAAAAGCCCTTTACCACTGCCTGTAAAGATAAAAGCGTAAAGTGTACCCAAGTGCACTTCAGTGCTGATAGTCAGAAGTGAAGAAAGGTAGCTCTGAAAGCTCCCTGTAAGCAAAAGAAGGAATAAGTTTCACAGAATCACTGAATATTCTGAGTTGGGATGTACCCACAAAGATTACTGAGTCCAACTCTTAAGTGAATGGCCTCTTCAGGGATCAAATGCATGACCTTGGCATTATCAGCACCCTGCTCTTACCAGTTGAGTTAATCTTGGTGATAAGAGACAGTCCCGACCTTTCCTGACCACCAGCTGACATCCCTCAATGTCTGGTGTCTCCAAGTGTGGGTTGACAGGCACCTAGCCCTCTTTCTGGGTGAGTACATCAGGGTGGCATCCCAGCAGCATGGTGGCCATCCCAGCACTTTTATGTGGACAAACCCTCTGGTAGCCACCCCTGCTGCCATGGCCAAGTGCAGCACATTTGTCCAGAACCAGCTGATAATTAAAACCTGATCCCATGGGGGAAGAAATATATTTAAAACCAGGAAAAATAAAATAAATGCTTATTTGTCAAAAAAATGTGGGTAGAATAAGGTGGAGCTGCTCAAAGGAGTATAGCTAAGGATGATAGTATTTAGATTTCTTCCTCAGAAAGCCATGGAATGGCAAGTGGAAGTCCCATGCTCCCCATCTCCGACCCCATCACCTCACCAAGGCTATGGCGTTGGTGGGAGTTGGATTCACTTTGGAAGAGCAGGGGGAACAGGGTGAAGACTTCGTGACCATGATCTTGACACAAGATTCCTGGGAAATGTAGCAGACACTACCAGATTCCTGGCAAATCACGTATACAGGTAATAGCAGTTTTTAAAGGAAGGCCTCTTCTATAACTGCCCATTTTGGGGGGGAAGGAGGTACTCAGAGCACTGTGGTTTAACTGCTGGGTAGCAGCTCCATTTTTGGTCTGCTAGCAATGAAAGGCTGCTTGGGTTCATGGTGCACCTTAAGTTCTCACTGATTGACATGGGGAAAACTGTTCAAAGCCTACTATACCAGGATGGATGATATTTTTTTTCTGAACCCAGTTGCAGGGTATTCTCCGGGGATAGGTGGCTTACCATCTGACTCATCTGCTAGTAGGGTGTGCTGCTAAGTGACCACAAGTTAAATAAACTTGAATTCCTCAGTCATGACTGAGGGATAATGAGGAAAGTTCCCTTCAGCTCTTCAAGTAGCTTCTGCAGGTGTTGGACATCTGGAACTCCCTCAGCTCCCAAAATCTATTAACCATGGAGAAGAGAACAGACTGAGTAGATTATTGTGGGTTTGGATGAAACAAGAAATCAGAGATCTTTCTGATGAACAAAGACTGCTCATAAGTGCTTGCTACAATCACTGTTCCCATGCTAAATGGCTTCTCTCTAGAAGTTACCACAAAGTCTTAGCTTTTCATGAAAACCATAAAAGCAGAACAAGTTACCTGGCCAGGACAGTCCATATAAGACACTCAAATGAATTCTCAGGCATGTGAGTCATTTATTTCTTCATATGTCAGGAGAACAGAATACATGTATAAAGCCACATAATTCTGTAAAGATAACTTGTGTGGAAATTCAACAAAGCATGTTATTTTTAGTAGTTGTGGATCATAAGTGGACATTTTACAGAGAAACCTACAAAAGCTAGTTGTGCTTTCTGGTAGTAATTACCTCCCACAAATATGACTCACTTCTGCAGTTTAAATGCAATGGTTTAGTGTCCCAAAATCAACAGTTTTATAAATAAATCTCTGAATCACAGACTGAATGCCTGAAGTGTTTAAATATTTCTTAGTGGCCTGGGAAGTAGTTTGCATTTAAGGTTTTTCTTCATAACAAATTCCCGGTGAGCAGGACTGACACCAAAAGGGACTGAACACAGACAAAGTAGGAAGGCTGCAGTGATATAGGCTGCTCCAGAGGTCTGGAGCAGAATAGCATAAACTAAGTTTTCTCAGTCTTTAGTATTTCTGCTAACAAGAAGTGGGATTACCAAACAAGATGTGAATAGGACCCAGGAAGGAATCAAATTTTCCTGTTCTATGGCAAGTGTACCAGGAGCTGGGGTTGCCTTGCTCCATGCAGGACTGGGGGGGCTGTTTCAGGTCTCCTGGGGATGTGGACCATCACTGTAAGAAATGAGGAATGACCATAAAAGAAAAGACCTCTCCCCAAAAAGCCAGCAAGGCTAAAAAAAAATAATTTCACTTTCCAAGATAATTGGATTTTACATCGCGAAAGCTACAGTTAATATAATAGTTAATAACTATAGTTAAGTTGTAGTTAGTTTTTTTTGAAATGACATGAGGTTTTTCGCCTGAAGGCACTCAGGTTTGCTTCCTGCCTGACGTTTAGCACAGAAGTGCTCCTGCAGGAGGGCGATCGCTGCCGTCGCTGCGCATCCGCGGTCCCACCGGGAATGCGCTGCACGGTCGAGAGAGCAGAGCTGCACAAGGCATCCTCCGTCCCGCCTGCTGCTGCTCAACATCAGCTTTCAGCTCCTTCTGGGTTCGCTTCCTGCTCTGCAGCTGTTCCCGCGGCCGGCTGGTCCGCCTGGACTTGGCAGGACACGGGGAAACACATCGGCTCTGCGGCCGCCAAGGGCCGGCCCTGCCCGGGCGCGGGGCGGCGGCCGAGCCTCCCCCGGGCCGGC
>VZRO01008067.1:109918-129010 GCA_013397915.1 Daphoenositta chrysoptera
GGCACGGGCCCTGCTCATCCCCGGGACACGGGCCCTGCGCATCCCCGGGGCACGGGCCCTGCTCATCCCGGAGCAGTGCCCCTGCTCATCCCCGGGGCACGGCCGGGGAAGCCGCAGGGAGCGCTCCGCCGGGAGCAGCGCACCGACCACTGCCAAAGCGGGGAGACGGAGGAAAAGAACACCAATCTCACCTGTGGAGCGTTACCCAAAGGAAAGCTAGCTCTCTCAGAAAAAAAAAAAAAACAAAACCCAAACAACCCATGAATTTTTGTTGTGTCCTTTTGTGGATTCTTCTAATTTCACTGCACATTAAACTCGGATTTTCCCCAGTTAGACAGGAAAAAAAAAAACCCAACCCAACAAATAACCCCAAACCTGTCCCTCCCCTAGCTGACATTGCCATGCCAGCATGGCTTGCTTGACTAGAGGTGACCTAAATAATACTAATCTGATCAGATAGAAAAGCAGAAATATTTATACATGTACACATGTTAAAAGTCAGTTAACTTGGAAAACAAAACCACACAGAAGACAAGAAATGCAAATACACAGCTGAAACATATAAACCATCTATCTTTATTTAATTACATTCTGTCAGTTAAAATCACTACTGAATGTGGTATTTCTACTGAGAAGTTATGTATCATAAGTGACAGCACAGAACATGCAGTCCTTTTTATTTATATTTAATTAGAGAAAAAAGTTACAGAGGAAAAGGAAAGAGAATAGAAAGCTAAAGAAATAGGAGCTGAATAAAAGAGAAAGAGAAGCAGGAACATTTTAGATGGATCATCCACTAGTAATTAATCAAAGATTTCTAAAAAGTTCAAGCCCAGACTCTGAAGCCTTATCTTGGCTAAGAAGTCTTAATGTGATCTACAAAACAGCCCACTTACGAGTAAATGCGTTCACCTCTTGGCTGACTCATCCTCAGACATTTGCCTTTCTCCTTTATTTATATTTCAGCTGCTATAAAATCTCTAATGCTTCTTCAAACCCACCTTTGTGGAACACACGGATCACTGCTGTTTCTGCAGCATGGCCACTCAGAGACCTGCTGTACCAGCCCCAAAAGCAGCAAATTCTTCACCTGTGAGTTTTTAGAATTTTATTGGTAGCAGGACGGTGAATATATTTTCTCTCTCATCTTACCTCCACCAATTGGAGAGTGATAACCTTGTCAGGCTCAGTCATATCCATTTACATTTATTTTTTCTAGAAATAGATGCTCCGCTGATATTATGAGAGCAAAGATTAGAACAAAGCACATCATTACAAATATTGTAAAGCTCCATTTTTGATGACTGTGCACAATATATTCTAATCAATTGTATAAACTTCCTACAGTGATTCCCTGTGATCTGCAGACTCTGTGAGTGTTGCCAGCCACTACACTTGCTTTCCACAAGCTGCCTGCCCTGGTGCAGCTAGTAGGCACACACTGCCTTATTCCATCTTCTGAAATTAAGGCAATTTCAAAAAGTGCAAGGCCTCCTGATTCTTCTACTTAGAGTTTTACATTATTATGATGCATAAAATACCAGTGTCTTGAAGAAAATCAATAGATAAGGTGGCACCATCAACATAGATTTTTTTTTTTCCAGAAAAGTCGGGAAGGGGGAGTGAGGTACTACAAATTAGCAGAAACTTAAAAGTAGAAGGTGTGAAATCAAGAATTTCTACCAACAACAAGAAAGAAATGGAAACAACAGAGGAGAGAGATAAGCATGAACTTGCTGGCTGATCACAGGATTAGTGCAGCCGAGACAGGATTGTCCTGATAAATTACAAACATGATTATAGGATGCAAAACATGATCATAGGATACAAAAAAGCATTGGCAGCACACAGGAAGAATTCAGGCCCTTGTCCAAGGCATTGGACCCCTCTCCTGACATCTTTTGAATAACTGGGATGCTCATATTCAGAAAAGACAAAGTCAAATTGGGATAGGTGCAGAGTAAGGCTATGAGGCTAAGCAGTTTATTTTACGAATAAACTACCTTATGAGACTACAAAAACAAGTGGCCAAATAAAGCCAGACAGGAGATACGATTGCTATCTTTAA
The DNA here is from genome assembly GCA_013397915.1 of Daphoenositta chrysoptera. Taxonomy (NCBI): domain Eukaryota; kingdom Metazoa; phylum Chordata; class Aves; order Passeriformes; genus Daphoenositta; species Daphoenositta chrysoptera. The sequence goes on from VZRO01008067.1 coordinate 111,987, forward strand.
ACCTCTCCTATTCATATTATTGATGCTAAGCAAAAAAAAAAAAAAAATGGACACAGACCTAGAAATACCATAGCAATGGAACACATTTGCAGAACTAAATAGGTTTGAAAACGCTCAATGACTTTTCTGAACAGCACTTGAGAGCTATGCAGGCTCACCAGCCTTCCCAAGGCCCAGCCAGAGATCTGACTGGCCCAGTTAGCATGGAGATGGAGCGTGTTGTAAGAAGACTTGGCAGATTACTGGTATCCACTGTGCTCGAACTACCTACATATCCCTGCCTATTCCTACCCTTTGGTCAGCTTTACAAAGAGTCTGAAGCCATGGGGACACTTAAACAGCCTGCAAAGGCTGCCCGTTTACTGCTGAGTCCCGCTCCCAGAGGGAAGCAGGTTTCTCTTTAATAGCTTGGGAAAAGACTATTTATCCTACCTTTCATCATGAGTCTAAAAGGTGGAAGTAAAGGTTGCTTAAAATATAAACACCCCAAGGCTTAGCCCCTCAGGGAACAGGGCTCAGATAGAGCCTCCCCTGCTGCTCTTGCCGAGGATAGCTGCTCTGCCATCCCCTCTGAGAACAAGTGAGCCGCTAAAGGTCACATTTCTCTTGAGGGACAGCGAGTTCCTGTGCAGGTTGTGCCCTAGGCATAACCACAGCACAGCCTCCTCTGTCCTCACCCGCTCTCTCCTCCCTGCAGAGAGGCCAGGCCTAATTGGGTTCCTATTTTTGCTCTTGCTACAGAACTCCTGAAAAGGAAGAAAATTTTCTTCACAGTGAAAAGAGTTTTGAAAGAGAAGAAATGCTCCCTGAGCCGACTGAGCTCAGTGGCTCTTGCGGTGTGCTCCCTATATGTGTTCAGACACTTGCTGTAGATGCTCCAAGTCTTTCCCCTGCTATAGTTTCCTCTCCAATGCTCTGTGTAGACATTCGTCCTCTGCTTGAGATCACAACTGTGAAATGCTTCAAGTGGCAAGTGTCCTGTCCCACCTCTGGCTGCAGTGACAGAGGGGACAGCTACACAAGCGATGGAGGCAGGAGGCTGGCACATCATCCTGAAAATGCCGTTTGAAGCAGTGAAGAAAATGGAGTCTGATTAATGCATCTGCAGTGCAAAAAATGGACAGTGATTATCCTTTGTTTCTCTATTTGTGACTTTGCAATCTGGATTGATCACAGTGCTCTGAACTCAGCAGATTTTCTCCCTGCAAGCAGTGGAAAACATTGATGCTTTATTTACAAAGAATTTCTGGAAAGCCTGTTTGCAGACATGTGTCAACAACTACTTGCCTGGACAATTTTGATAGAATAGGGTTTGGAAAAGCATCTGGAGAAAATTTCTGTTGTAGCACATTTGACTTAGAAGTGAGCCATGCCTGAAGGAGTGAGTTCTGAGGAGTTACAGTGTGTCCAGGTAAAGTGAGCTGGTGTAGGGATGTGTGTTTGTGTATTTTTGGAAGCTCTGGGGCCTGTGGCTGGATTGTACCTTGCTGAAGAATTCAGCCTGTATGTAGGCAAGGCTCTGTGTAGAACTTACATTTGCTAAAATGTTTTGCTCAAGGCCTTGAGTTCTATAACATTTTTTATGATGTTTGCTCTTTGGAGCAGTACCTACAATATGTTCATTTTCCTTTTACTCCAAGCTCCAGCAATCACCCTAAAATGGCATTACATAACATAGCACATCTGGCCTGGAAAAGGGCAGTTCAAATATTCTATATTTGGGTTGTGATCATTATTTTAATGCAGGTCTAGTGAGGGGATTTGAAGATAGATAATGTCTCTAAAATTTGAAAAATTTTACCTTGTCCTTTTATGGTATTTGTTTTAACGGACCTTTCTTTATTTCCAGGTTGTGGGAGAAGCCCTTCAGAGTTGACACACAGGAGAAATAGGGACTACAAGCAAGGTGTGTCTAGAGTCTGCAGGGACCCAATACCCCCTGCACTAACAGTTAAATGAGTGGGAGTTGCATCCCTCAAACACCACAGCATTTTGGCTACATCTGAATTTCTGATTATTCGTTCCCTTACAAATAGTTTCTAATTTCACAGTGTGCGGTAGCAAGTCTGAACACACAAAAATCAGGTCACTGTTATTCAGACATCTTTTATTTTAAAATAACCCAGTACCTGATGCAATTCACTTTAAATAGTACATCCTCAAATCATTGTTTTAGAAGGTTCCTTAAAATTTGTTAAGGGGCTTTTCTGCTTCCCTATTGAAATTTACAGTGGTCTGTTCAGCAAGGAAGAAACTAATCATGATCCCAAATCTAAAAAATCTCTACACACACAGTTAGCCAAAATAAAGTAAAATATACATGTTAAGTCGTTGCAGGAACTGGATTCACATAACCATAAAAGAGAAGTTATAAAATCTGACTATGCCATCCAAAGCACAGAGCAAAGAGAAAAAGTCAGACCATTTAGTAACTTATCTCAATTTAATCAAGTTGCAAGCACATAAAGTACTCATTTCTCAGCCAGCACTGTGATTTTTCAGATGGGAGGCAAACCTCCAGGATTATTCCAAACAGGTCTCACATGTTATTTAAAAGTACATATCCATTATTTATAGCTAAAGTATTTCTCTTGTTTCACTTACAATGAAACTCACATCTGAACTTTTTATTGGCCTAAAAAGCATTATTCATCTTGGTTAAAGACCTTACTTTCACAATGCAGACTGAAAAATACATCACAGTCATGACAGAGCAGGTAAATATGAAGGACAAATGCATGGATGCTAATGTGAAAGGCAACAGATCTCACTCACCCTGGGAAACAAGGGGGAACTGAAAGAGAAAAGACTGGGAAGTAAGCAGAAGAGGAAAGGAGACAAGAATAAGCACTAACAACCTGAGTCAACATTAACAAGAAAAGACTCCCTGAAGGGAAGAGGTCCCTTTCTCATGACTTTTCTGTTTATTGATTCAAATGGAAGTAGATAGATACCACATTGTGGACCTGTTTTCTAATTAGCAAACAAACTAAAAGCTGTAATTAAAACATCTGACTTAAAGAATGCATGAAAAGCAACCTTACTGTTTTGACTATAATCTGTTTAGTCTGCTTTGAGCTTTTAAGGAGTTCAATATCATAGGTTATAGAACAGATGGAAAAAAGTCACACGAGCAAATTTTTTTCCCATAAGCAAAATAATAGGGCATGGAGTAGGTAGATACCACATAAGTGGTAGACAAAACCTTGATTTAGCTTCTAGAACTTGTAAACACCCTACACATTGCAATTTTTAGTTACTGAAAATCAGTATTATATCTTTAGTCTGAAATAAAAAACCAAACCCAAACAAAAAATTTCCCAGATAATTTTAGGATGCAGCAGTGTGTCAAACTTGCTCATCAAAAAAGTCACAGTTCACATTGCTTTTTCTTACATATCTCATATAGGAAGGATGCTTCAAGCACTCTGTAAATCAGTTGCATATCCAATGTCATTAGCCTTAACACAGCCTTCCCAAGGTTTTGAAGCTCTGCAGTGTCCCTGGTCACGCTCACAGCTTGCAGCAATCACGACTAGGTTGCAGACATACTCCCACCAGATTTTCTGGATCCAATGAAGCCACAGAACATATGTGTTTGTACTGATCCCACGCTTAAGCTCACCACAGGAAAAGCTGCTCAGACTCGCTCTAAGCCTGCAGTTAAGTGGAAGAAGACAGATAACTTCCAGGGGCTGACCCAATAGCCACCAGCTTCTCATGGAGACTTGGCAAAGACAGGTCAGCCTGTCCATCAGGCCCCTTGGCGTTCCATGTCCAGCACACCCAGCACTAAGGGCTGTTTCCAAACCAGGAATAATTTGTCTTATTTAAAATCTGCTGGTTTGTGAACTTATCTCCAAATACTCCCACGGGAAAACAGTGAAGTATCAAAACTCAATATCTAAAATTATTGACATACTGAGTAACCTGTGAAGGAAAACAAACACAGCTCTCTAATCATGGAAACAAAAGATTGGTATTGCTTCTGTGAACACTAATAAGGCCATTTATTTACCAGTAGTAATTCAAGGTTTTTATTTCTTAAATCTTATTGATGACAGCAAAAAAAATAATAGGGGGAGGCTACAAGGACAATGAAGAGCAGAAGAGATTTTCTCTTTGGTAGAGCACTGAGGAAGTACCAGAGCCTCTGAGTGTTACACCAATAATATCCCTATTTGTTGGCAGTGAGATGGATGCTAAAAAGAGACTTAACAGAGAATGGAGCTAAAATAGAGTGCTGTATGTAAAATAATCTTCACTGATCCCAAAATTATGTCACCTTTACACGTCTTCAACATTTTTATTGTTGTGGTTAAAAATGTCAGTATCCAAAGAGTATCTGATAACAGTGAAGTCACTGCCTTCCAGTGAAATACCTAGGAAGAAGTCAGTGAGTCAGACAGTCATGTTTTTGGTTTTACAGCTAAAGACAAAATTCATTTATAAGAGGGAGTATAAAATCTACACTTTAAAGTTATGTAAATATCAGGGAATTTTACTGGTAAAACAGGTAAGGAAAATAACTATGCATTTCACCAGCTAAGGCCCACTAAAATTAAAATTGCTGAGAGGTTAAATATGTACATATTTCTGCTGCCTTTCAACATTTTTACTGGTGGATCAATCAAGTGTTTCTCAGTGATCTAATTCTGTCCCTGCTTTGGAGCATGCTCCAGTAAATGGATCTTTTTTTCTTTTTTTGGACATCCATGTGCTAAATTTGAACAAATATCTACAATTTCTGAGACTTTCCACAGAAAGCAGAAAAGGCATCCAAACAAGATGGTGAGCAAAATTTTAAACAAGCTTAAAATACAGAGCTTCCCTATATGGTCAAAATAATGTATTTTTGCTTAATTGATTGATAGATACTGATGAAAAATTTTGCTGAACTTCTGACTCAAAAAGGTCAGACTGCAGGATTTAGCCAGCAAAGGTAACTCCTTCCTAATCAGGTAACATTTCAACCAACCAACAGCTGGAATTATAGCCAGCTAAAATCTGCCTATTATAATGGAAATGCCAGACATCAGTAATTCTAGGGCACTACCAGTTCTGTCTACAACTGAGTAATTTTATTTTCATCCATAGAAATGAATGGAGTTTAGGGGGAAAAAAACTTTTACCTATTAAATCCAAAATACAGGCTTCACTACTGCTCTGCTTTGGGCCAGCCAAGCAGCAACAGAATTCCCACCCCACTTGTTTGCTGTGGTTACACAGCCCTGCGTTATTTCCACTATCTCACACATGAAGCCAGAAGAACTTGGAAGCTGAAAATACTTTTGCTTTCAAATATTTTCCTTTTAAAAGCAGAAAGCTAAGTGCAATTCTATTAATGCATTATTATTTTGGAAGCGCTGCTGAAGTCAGGAAATTCCAAGTCAATGCTATATTATATTCATTGTGCAGATGTACCACTTTCTAGTCCTCTTTTCCTTGTTAAATATAACCTGTTGTGGCATATTTTTTATTACGGAATGTGCAGTGGGACAGTTTCTGCAGTAATGCTGGAATCTCCACCCAGGGGAGATTAGTTACATCTGAAAGTGGATGGACAAAAACGAAGAGTAAAAAATGGCTGAAAGCAATGCACTGTGTGCCAGAAAATGGAGCTCATAATCCACAGGACTTTCACTTCGAGAGATTCAAGACACTGCTCATTTTCAGATAATTATCTGAGGTGTCTCCCTGATGTCCCACTAACCAGTAGCTTTGTTATTTTTTTTATAATGCTCTGTATCAAAAATTTGTACTCCAAATTCTCGGGATGATTACTAATTCAAATATTTAGTAATTCTCTTGTTCTTTATCTATGCTTCACTATTTTGGAGCAGTTCATTCTAAACCACTTATATAATTATAAAATACATATATAATTAAAATGAGAAAACAAACAAAAAATCCCCTCCAAAACCAAAAAAAAACCCCAAACAAACACCGAGAGTTCTCAAGCGACTTACACTGATTTACAGCCCCACCTGTTCTTCCCAGACAGAGGTCATCCTCTTGCCTCAAGGCTCTGCCTAATTGAGGATCCTTAATTACCAGCTCATGCTGCAGGGTGTTTTCCAGCCTGACCTGGCTGCCTCGCTCTGCTGACAGGGCGCTCCCGGAGCTTTCCCCGGGGTGCGGAGGGGCGGCCCGGGCTCGGGAAGCGGGGGAGCAGCGCGGGCAGGGGCACGCACCCCGCGGGGCCCGAGCCGCTCCCGAGGCTGCTGGCTGCCCAACGCGCACCAGGAGAGCTTCCAGAAACCTCTGGCTTGTGGCTCCGCCAGCCAGGCAGGAATTAAATACTAGAAGGCAGTTGTGTTGCTTGCCGTTTCATGCCTCGTTATAAGTTCTTTTGCTGGACTTTCCCCCCAAAGCACGGTTTTACTTCTCCTCTTGTCACTTCTCTCTGCCTTGGCAAGAGCAGCTTTGCCAGTCCTATGCCAGTGACACCCACTTCCACCCATCCCTCTGCACAGCTGACTCCTGACAAATTTGCCTACCATTCAGTTGTGGGCAATGGATCTGTTTCTGCTGTGTCACTCCAAGAAAGGACCACAACTGTTTTTTAGTTTTTACTTCCTTGAAGGGCAACTACAGGCTAATTACCCTCAGCAAATTGCATTGAAACACTTGTAATGATATAAATTGTTACAAAATACTAAATACAATGATAAAAAAAAATTGGATGCCATGTGCATCAATTCAAGTAAGAAGAAACGGAGACCAAGCACCAGCAGCTGTGTATAGAAAAGAGAGAACACTGATGCTGGCAAATCTTATAGTAATGCCCACAACAGACAGTTCTGTAGGTACTTAGTACTGACCAATTGATCACCCCAAAAATCCTTCAGTAGAGTCCTGTAAATTAAATCAGTGGGATTGATGCTGGGTAGAATCTGCAATTGCAGTTCTTGGGTTCCATGAGTAATGGGGCCCCCCTTATATTTTCCTTGGATACTCAAAAGAAGAAGCTATGAAAGCAGTCCAGACCCCACAACTCTTTCCTCCTATCACTTCCTAAGACCCTCAGCTGTAAGTAGGACTCCCAAGAGAGAATATGCATTCACTTAACACTGACTTGACTCAGCAGAATGTGGTGAGGCATCATCCCAAAACCTCCCTCTGTTCAACTCAAAGAGCCCTGATTTCCAGGGAATAGCTTCCTCTCTCTCTCTAAGTGCCTTCTGTAGATTCCCACTCTGGAACAGCTGGATAAGCAGTGCTGTCAGGTGAGGAGGGAACACGCTCCCAAGTGATGGATGCATTGCCAGCAAGCAGAGTACTCAGCACTGGTCAGACAGACTCTGTTTAGGAAACACGTGGTTAGAGCTCGACAGAGCAGCACCGAAAAATTCATAATGGAAAATGAAAACAAGGTGATTACCCTTAGCCTTGTGGAATGTGATCTAATCCTAATGGGAGAGGCACAGAGAAAAACCTGACACTCTGTTCGATGTGTATCTTAAACCCCTAAAATGTCCTAACATACAGTCAACGTATATTAGTCTTTGTGTGTTTTATTATTATAATTATATTTAACCGTGCCATTATTAAATCACTGCTCCTCATTATTTTCTGCATAACCCTAAGCTAATTTCTTAAACTCTTTGACTCTCTTTAGACAGGAAAGTTATACTCACTAGCATCTAGCAGAAGAATTTAGCTTTTATCTGCTACTGCTTTGCATCTTGCTTCAATATGTTTTGATTAAATATGGCAAGCTAAAATATTCTTCCTAATACTGAATGATGTTTTTCTTATAAAAGAATCCCGGATGGTCAGATAACAGAAGACAGGTCTGTTCACTGAAATTAATAGTACCTTAAAAATTAGAGATTACTAGTCCCTAACATCAAATGACATCTTCTAAAGGGAAAGATAGGAAAATTACTGCTACGTACTCATCCTGAAACTTACATTCTCAGGCTAGGGATCAATGTTCTGATATTAATTGATGCCTATATTTTCTTTTTGAGATCATATCTTTAACTAGGACATAGAAGGGCTCTACAAAGCCTGCTGATGGATTGTGATCCAAAGATCACTGCATCTTCTTGAGGAAGCAGGAGTCTTCCCATGACTTCAGGAAGTAATGGATCTCTGTAATGAAACAGCATGCTCACCTTTCATACACGATCTAGGAGAATACAGTGAGAGCCATATGGCATGTCCTAAAATTAGATATCACTTCACATAGTACCTAATTGCAAGGCCACAGAGCCTACATCTGTTGGAACTGGGTGTAGCATGAAATGTCAAATGCAGATTTAGATCCAAGTAGGACTGCAAAAGGGAAGTGTTTTCGACATTCTTTTAATTGAGGAAGAAAAGAGCTTTCTGATGAGTTTGTTAAGATTCTGAGGGGGAAGAGCAAAAGGTTTGGAGAAACCTGAATCTTTTCCCATCAGGAAAGTGGAATAAAAAGTTTTTGGAACTTTTCTGCTACCCACTCCCCCATGTTATTCCCCCACCGAGATGTGTCTCCTTAGCTGGTAGTTAACAGTACAGTAGAAGTTGTTGGAAAAAGAAAAGACCTAATGAATCCTCAAATACTTTTCTTGGTTAAGGAATTTCCCATTTTGGCTAGTTTCTCAAAGTATTTGGGAAGACTCCTCTGATAAATGAAATTTGTCTGACATGATGTATGACCTTCCATATATTGCATAAGTCAAAATCACACATAAGCATCTGCCCAGGACTGCCTTCCATGGAAATTCCAAGATCGTCTTCAGAGTGGGGTTTGCATAACCTGCATGATTAGGATTTGGAAACTATTTCAAACAAGGAGGAAAGATACATTAACATTGCCAAGCGACACACCTCAAGCTGCAGGAAGAGATGGAGTAATGTAGCTAACATATTATAGGATAAAATTAAAACTCTGTGACTGAGTAGAGAAGCATTAATATTTCCATTCTGTGATGTTGCCATCCATGCTGGATATAGCTGGAGCAGCTGAAAAGAACATTGATCCTACAACTGGAAACAGTAGCCTCTTCAGCCACTTCAAATAAATGGGAGAAAGAGTGGGTCTGCAGCTGCTGGTCCAGTGGAGCATTTTTAATTTGGCCTACTGCTGTTTTCAGTTTGCTAATACATGGGGATTTGAACAGCAGCCTTGGCTGCGGTGGGAGTAATCTCCTGGGAAGGGATGGGGCAGCCAGATGCGGGTATAACCAAGGGATCACAAATCTAGGCCAAGCCCACGACTTCGTGACCTTCCTAATCTTTAAAAATAGCTTTATGCATGTGTGTATATATACAAACAGATAAACTGTAGTAACAGATATACACCATAAATGTTATCTAAAATCGTTTTGCATATTTTTTACTATTCTGAAAGGTAAGAAAAACTAATGAAGGAAGGCACCCTGAGCTCTGGTGTAGTAGGACATGAGAGACAGCATTATGTAACAAGCAAGTAAAAAACCATACATATGAATTTACATGAAATAGTTCCATTTCATTTTAGCCATGGGCTTTGCTCTGGTACATTTGGTGATTTCTGGCTGGCTGGGTGCTGTGTCTATATTTTCTTTCATGTATGAAGAACAGCCTGTTTGCTAAGTTTGGCATTTCATGCTAGGTAGTCACAGCAATGGACAGGTCTGTCTGTTTGCTTTTTTTTTCTCTGATCTTGCCCAAGTCAACAGAAAGGGTTATCCATCATTATTCCACAGGAAAAGCAGGCTGGGAAAAAGGCACCAGAACAGTTTGCTTAGGATTCATACCAGTACGCATCAGCTTAAGGAGAATGAAGACCCAAGCAATGCATTTGTCCTTAAAATGCAGTTACAGAGGCTGTAAAACGAATGTAGTGCATTACTGTTCAATAGAAAATGTGACTGTGATTTGACTCAGATTAAGACTAGGCTGTAGTTAGGATGTCTTGAAATAGAGTCTGAAAAACAGTTGCCCATAAGCTAACTGTCAAAGGGGAAATTAAGAGGAGTTGCAAATGCAATTTTTCAGACCTTCTGGAATAAACATTTAAGCAAGAAACAATGTTAAGATAAAAACATTACAGAACATATAAATGCTACTTAGGAGCAGAACAGTATTTATGAAGCAATCAGCAACTAAAGATAAAGCAGTCTGAGGTGAAGAATGCAAGGTAGGTACAGTCCTGGATTCATGGTGAAGAACATTATTGAAGTGAGGAGCTTTTCCATTTTGCGAATTAATGTAACACCAAAATTTAGCAATGAATCCCATGAAGTTCTTGACTTTATTTAGAATAAACGGCATGGTACCAAAGTACTATTATTAATAACAATTAATAAAATTTCTTCTGTCCTTCTCTGAAAGGTGCTGCTGTGATGAATCCAAATACATCTGGCTGCAGGAACAAACTTTGAACTTTAGAATTGCACATCTCTGCTGCATAAGGCCTCCACAGTTATCCTCTCTGTGTTAAGACTGCCCAGATGTTTTATAAACTTTTGCCTGTATTTCAAGTATTTGTGGGAAAAAAAAGCAATTTTTTTTTGTGCCATAACAAATGATTTTGCTTCCTTTGGTGTTGTGTGATATATGGTACATTATATGAAAATCCACAGAGGATAGCCTTGTCCTGAAACAGTGTCTAAATATATTTGGCAAAACAGACATCAGTTGCAGGTGGGACAACAAATTCTAGGACTTTTCACCCCACAAAATTGGGAGTGAAAATTAGAGCAGAGGAATGAAGTCATCTTCAAAACCCCAAACACCTCATGACAGGAAAATATACCTCACTGATTGGACTGATGTCAGGAGTAAGAGATGGGTTGGAAATTCATCTCACTTTACTGACGTGCCTGTGAGATGTACCAGGCTCTACTGACCAGATCCCCACGAACTACAAAGGCAGGGAGGGAATGGCCCAGAAGTGAAACGCTGTGAGGCAGCTGAGTCCCACACATGGTCACCCACCATGGGTACTGACAGGAATTACTCATCGCCCACAAGAACTCAACTGCTCCACTGAAGGTCTACCAGCAGCTACTGACACAGGTAATGAATCTTCTAAATAAAATCAAATTACTCAAAACAAATCAAATTTTAATTTTATTACTTCAGATAGCTTTTTTGTATTTGCAAAACAGTGGGCAATCAAGATCCTGGAGACACCTACAAAGCTCTGAATTACTATTTTCAGCTTCTACATTATTCCAGGTACTCAGGATTTTTCAATTAAATTCCCTGGGCATGTGAAGATCTGCTTCCAGTATTCCCAAATCTGCCTAACTCTTCACTCTACCTCACCACCTGAAGACCTTTAAACTAGCTTTTTCTCTACCTGACTGCTCTTCAGAAACTGATTTGGGCTATTCAGAACAAGCCCTGCATGCACAAAACATTGGGTATGATCAATCTTTAATATGAAACCCCAGTAGTCACCGAGTTCCTCCAGGATATTAAAACCAATGTTTAATTATATCCTCTTCTAATAAAAATCTGAACCATTGTCACTCAGCAATGATAGAAATTCAACTTCCTAGAGAAAATTCAGATGGTCTTCGTCTTTACTGATGAATGTTTTTGGTTATAAAATACTTAAAATAATCATGGAACTAGAGAAAGATTATAACCTAATGCCCATAACATTTATCTAAGTGGTGTAGAGAGTGTTTTAAAGTCCTTATCTTAGGATGACACAGGAGCTCTTGTACTTTTTACAGTATTTAGTCATCAATAAGAGAAAATGAAAGTTCTTCATAATATCTAAAGGCCAGGGATTTAAGATACCACCCACCATAGATATCTCTGTTCAAACTCCCCAGTAAGAGCCAGGAACCTAATAAAGTGAATTTTCAAACAATTTAGTTCATAGAAACCTGTGGACCACCTGCTCAGCTTTAACAATTGCTCTAATGCAGGCTTTTAATAGTTGGGGGAAAAAAGACATTTTCTAGGTGATCCCACACAAGATCTTTTTAGACTTTTATTTCCACAAGGGAAAACAGAAAACCTTATTGTTTGGAAGGATCCAAACTAGGCTTTCCTTTTTGATATTGCAACCAAAAATTCTTGATATGCATAGCTTTATGTGAGAATCACATTCCCTTTCCAATTCTATATCAACACATGATCATTCTTGCACTGAACTGCTGTTCCCTGCTCCAATAAACTCAACTCAGACATAATTACACTAAAATTTTACACAGCTCTGTAGTTCCAACAAGTTTGGTCTATGCATCTGAGTTTCAAACATATTGCATTTTAACACCATATGTTTGTAACTACCCGACAGACCTTGCCAACCCTGAGAATCAGACTGACTACGCTGAGTGCACCAAAGCTTCACTTCAAATTCCAGAAATTAACCATTACAATATCTGTTTCTCCTTATGGCATTGGCTGATGATTTGTTGAGGTGTCTTAAGCAAAATGAGCAAATACAGCAAAACTGTATTTATTTGTTTGTTTGGGTAGACTCTCATAATTTTTTTTCTGGTTTTCTTTATGTTAATTCTGTATATTCAGAAGACACACTGCAAGCTCCAGAACAACAGCTTTCCTTTTATGTATTAACAAACATTCCCTTGAGAAGCATTATGCACTTAAAGTGAGAAAAAAACAAGACAAACAAGAGATAACAAATGAGTAACGCCTAACATTAAAATGTGTTTCAACTACTAAAACCCCAAAATATAAATGAGAACATGCAATGAAATAATTAAGAAATCAATTTTAAGTTGGGATTTAAAGAGCTGTGAGGCAGCTGTACAGACATCATAACAAAGGGAATAACCCCAAACGAGAGCCAAATGAGCAATTGCACAAAACTGTGAGACAGCAAACAGCAAGAGGGCTGGGGAGCAGAACTAAATCAGAAATAGAGTGGAAGTTACAGAAGCAAAAAAAGCATGAACCATATGTGAAAATGTTCACAGCGCATTAGTGTTTAATTAGTATAAAGGATAAGAACACTTAGCAGAGTCATCATAAACAAAGATGAATGGAAAACCTGCTACTAATAAAAGCAGGCAATCTAACTGCACTACAAGTGTAATTTGATCAGTCACAAGTTCAGATGTAATTTAAAACAAAAAATAGTATTTTGAAACAGCATTTTGCTACTGCATCTAGTGGTAGAAAAGTAAGTATTGAAGCAGACATTCTCATCTGAAATTCAAGGTATTTTGAAAACAAACAAAAAAACCCCACAACTGTTCACTATCCACCATTTATACCCAAATTTGCATTACAATTCCATTTTGAATACGCAAGATTTGCCTTTTGGATGAAGAATGTGAAATGACTTTTTCAGGTTTTTTCTCAAATCACTTTTTGCTTGTCTGAAGGCTCTGAAACAGAGATCACACTGCAAGTTAAAATTAGTATAAGAATGGAAGAGTAGGTCGTTGTTATGTTCTAGTACATTCATTTTTTACAGCATACTAACCTGACATAGGTATCTGCACAGGTTAATTGCTTTCAAGAGAAAAACAATATGCAACAAGTAGGGCAAAAGGAGAGCACGAAAAACAAAATGGATTTGAAGGCCTTTGTGACCTTCACAAACACTTTTTCTTAACAAGGAGGGTGTTAGAAAAGTCAATTGCATATATGCAAGTCATTATAGCTATCTACAGCTATGTACTTATTGAAGATTTATGGCAGAGTTACACCCTCGCACTTACGTCTTTCAAGCAGGTACAATCTCCTTAAGCTGTGCAAAGACATGACAATTTATTAGACCTCATAAGCTTCAAGCTTTAAATGAACAAGTAAATTCATGGTAAAGTATGGAAACAGAAAACGAAATTATGAGATGAGGAAAGTGTAAAAAAGGTCATTTTCCGTGATAAATATTTACAAAGTCTGCTCTAAATGAATGTGCAAATTTCAAGCAGCTTTACCCTTTTTTGAGACTATACAACATCCCAAGGTACACCTTCAAAACTTATTAGATTCATTTGGAAGCATAAATAGAAATTGGAAAACCATCTGAAAGGGCACTACACCTCTACGTTGTTACCTCTAAAATCAACATTTTATTCAAGATTAGTTCCTCATCTGCAGCAAACGATGTATTTCTGTGTCTTTGTTCTGCTAACAAATCTTTCAACTACAATTCCTGTAGAGGAGTAAAAGTGCATTTAAGAAAAATCTAAAAGAAAATACCACCAACTGAAAAATAAATTTTAGGAACTGACATTCCAAGAAATACATGGAACTGAAAATAAAGTTTCACTAATGGAAATTAGAAAAAAAAAGAAAAAAATAATCTCCACAAATCAGGAATGAAACAAGAAAAAATACACAAGAAACAATACTGAGTCATTTTCCACTAATTCTAAATTCATCAAACTAAATGAACACCCTTAAATCTAGAATACTCAAGACAGGATATGAAACTTCATTTCATAAGCATCAATAAAGAGTAGGAATACAAAGAGGACTGATTGCTTTTATTTAATAACACATACTTAAGAGATCATAAATCATAACACAATGCACAGGAACATTTTTAAAATACAAAAAACTGTCTGTAAGAATCATTACCTGGTTTTTGAGCATCCATACAACAGTCTGACTATGGAAGTATTTTAATTCTTGTCTTCAGACAATGGAAATAAATTTCAAAAGAGGTGAAGTACAGCAGCTGTGCAATCTCATGTTTAAACTACAATATGCCTATTTAGGTTGCCTGAATTCTCATACAAATTATGTTACTAGATATTGTTGTGGATGACCACTGTCTTAGAATTCCTCCGTTAAAGAGGTATCTTCTCAAGACTGCCACATTTAGGATGCAGAAATATACCTCTTTGCTGAGATTTTGCAAATGAATACATTAATTAATTCCTGCATCCTTGACTGAAAAGTCAGATTGAAAGCTGTGCAGCATAAAGAAAAACTGGATTTTCCATTCTTGCAATACAAACCCATTGAAATGACATATTGAACATGTTCATGTACTGCAGAACATGACAAAACAGGAATTTTAACTAGTTGCTTTGCATCCAGGATTAGAAGAATATATAATGTAAAAATTCTTTTATAGTAGCTGCATCCTTAATTCAGCACAGTAAATAATGGGAACTTCATATACAAAGATGTGAAGCACCCAGTTGCTTGGATTAAATACATCAAAGTTGAAAAATCAAACCCCAAAAAACCAAACTGTCTACGTATCTATTTACAAGTTGTGAATGAGACACTTTTCACAATAAATAGTGATTGCAGTCATCAATAACTTGATGCAAAACATTATCATCTTATTTTTTTTAGTTTCTAGATCTCCTTGGTCTCAAAGATAACATATACAAAGGTTGCTTTGGTTTTCTCTTCTCATTTATCCAAACTGTAGCAGTGTACAGCTACCAGTGTTCCTGCCAGTTTCAGTTCTGCCCTTCAGAAACTAACGGGCAGCAGGAGTTGTCACCGGCTTCTCCCAGCTGCTTGGAAATCTCAGGAGACTCAAGTTCAAACAGACACTATGGCTATTGGAAAAAGAGCACAACAAACACCATTTCTCTTCTCATTCTGTTAGGAAACAAAAATTGCTCAAAAGGAAGAGACAAGAATTCTTATCCAGAGGTGAAAAGTGACAAAACTCAATGAAAATAAGCTCTTCAAAGTTGCTTGAAGGCCTGGAACTTTGTGTGGGCATGCAGGAGAATATTCTTACAAATCTACAAATATGGTCACAGATATTATTTATCATTTGCAACTACCTTCTAAAAACAGGACTAAACTCAAGGAAGTAAAAACTTACCATGGAAATATGCATATCATATTTTGGTTCATCCTCAAATTCATCCACAGAATGATAAAAAGCATCCGACAATTCCAAAACACCTTAAGCACTCATTTGCAAACAGTTTCACAGCCACAGGTTATCTTCTGCACAGAAACTTGACAAGCAAGGATGTTGAACTAAAAACAAAACTCTGCCCTAAACTTTGTAATTTGCTCACTTGGTATTTGAGTTTCACTTTTACCTTGTAGTTGGTTTCATGTTGCAGTTCTTAGCCATCGTCCTATTTGGGGTTCAGTACTCTCAGCTGATGCCAGATGCTTTTGAATGACTCCTGTTAGTCCATCAAGCACCTGGTACTGTTTGATTTGCTACCCTTCTTTAGCCACTCTAGAGTTCAAAATGTTGACATCAGCAGCGAACCATCACTGAGTAAAGATACATATGTAAAAACAACACACCTACACTTACTAATTTTTTGAGAGCTATCAGACAAATGATTGGTACCTGCAACCACTGTTTTCATGTGAGTATCCAAACTTGGACATTTTTGAGGGTACAATTAATTAGGAAAACATCCCTTTGGATCTTTGCCTAATTCTGCATCTGTTTTAGCCCCATACTTCTTTTCTAAGCACTTCTGATTGTCCAGACTTTTGTGGGAGCTTTGGATGCAAGGTATGCCCATAAACTGGCAGTGTTCAATAGTTCACTTCCTAGACACGTGTTATGCTGCTTTCATGAAATGAGGTGACTCAGAATGTGAATATACAGCACGTAGAATATGACAATGTAGAACAGCTGAAGGCCTCAAGTTCTGTAGTGTATCAATTTCTTATTGAAAGTATCCCATTAAGAGAAATGCTTTCACTGAAATTTAATTTGTTTAGATAAAAGAATTCCCCAGAAGCACAGAATTATAAATTCTACAGAATCATGCCAAGATAAGGGAAAAAAAGAGAAATAAGGAAACCTAGAAGCAAACTTACTAAAATTATTTTATTGCCTGAAGTGAAAATCAAAAGTAAATAAATAGTTAATTTCTAATACATTAAATAAGTTTATTAAGCATAACAGAGATTGCTTATTAATCACCCGTGAAAATTCGCTCTCTTCTTTTTATTTTTTAGGGCACAGAATTTTATACCTCTCCTCCTCTTCGTCAAACCGGGAAGTGTGACTGAGGAGAGCCCAGGTGCGGCGGATTTCACGTACGGTGGGAGCGGCGGCGGCGCGGTCCAGCTGTTCGCTTCTGGCTCAGCCCTGCAGCCGCTCCCGGGGAGCCCCGGCCGCGCCCGCGGCGCTGCGGCCCCGCCAGGTGCGGGCACGGCGG
>VZRO01008067.1:130093-193543 GCA_013397915.1 Daphoenositta chrysoptera
GCCCCGCCGAGAGTTGGTGCCCGGCGGCGCCCCGCGGCTGCGCTGCCGCCCCACCGCGCCGGTGGGGAAGGGAGGGCTGCGCCCGGGCGGCGGGGGCGGGCGGCGAAGTTTCTTCCCTTCCCTCTGGCTTCGGAGGTACCTGTTTGTATAATAATGGGTGGTAACGGTTTGGCCGGGGGCCCCCGCTCCGCTCTCCGTGCGTGTGTGACCAGCTGCTGCAGTCTATATAAGGAATTACATTTACATTTCAGACTTAAGGGCTGCTGTGGGGTGGTGTGTTTTGCCCTTCGGTTCGTGTGTTACTTTAAGTTGCAGTGGGAAGGTACACGGCGGGGGGAATAAACGCTCGTAACACCCACTCTCTACTTATATTCTGAAAATTGGAGAAGTAGTTCGGTCCTCGTAGCACGACTCTTCGCAGGAGGATGTAGAACAGGCGATTTTGTAACCCTCCTTGGCAATTTTAGGTTTTATGTGGCATTTCCTGTGCAGGGTCACAGATAGGAAGGCTTTGCCTGCGATTTGAGATGTTTTCATATGCAGTGAACGGTCTCCGAAATAGATCGGAGTCACGATCGGTGCTTCACGTCTCTAATCCTGACTGTTCGGGGCGTAACGTGGAGATAAATGACGGCCTTTCCAGGGGCTAACGGGTTGGTTTCATTGCGCTGAACTTAAAAGGGTTTTCTTATTTTTGCTGTGTGCGTTTTCTAGCAAGTATTCTTGTTTGCACGCTCATGTTATTAATTCCTCGTCCTAGTGTAAATATTTATATTTAGCTCATGATTTGGCTGTGTTAAAGGTAAGTTTGGAAAGTGCTTTTCTCTTTACCTTATTAAAAATGTGGATGATCAGAGAAAGGGGCTTTTCTTGTTGCTGACGACATGTGTGTGACATGTGAGTCTGAACCACCCAGCGTCTGTGCAGGAGCTGTAAACATGTTTACCTGAACAGGAAAGAAAATGGATTTTTCTCTTAAAGATCCCATGATATGAATACCATACTCTTAAAGCATATCAACAGATGACTCGAGAGAGAAATTTTCTGAAAACCTGGCTTTTGAAATCGACGGGAAAAAAAGATCCTTGATTGCTGCAGCAAATGGCAACTTGTGCAGGTAGAAAAAAAAGATGGTGTTTAGTTTTCTCCTGCATGCATGTCAGCCCCCTCCTGTCTGCTGCTTTCGTTCTCAAGGGAGGGATTTATTTACCACGCTTGCTGTCAGTGTTTTTCCTTTGTGCTTAATATTAGAAAACCAGATTTAAGGCTGTTTAGCACAAAACGTTTTGTCTGCAGCGTGTATCACTCACAGAAAACAAAAGGTGTATAAGATGCGGTATCATTCCAGGTATCTTTCATCTTCATCACTTTTGGACCTCATTGCTGCACCCACTTTATTATAAAAAGCCTCTGAGTCTTTAACAACTAGTTCTGCAGTGTAGAATGTAGTGTGTCTTGGTTTAGGCTGCTTTTGGTTCCTTTTATTGAGGAATTAAAACCAACTTAAGTCATTGTGCATTGAAGCATCAGGATCGGTTAGATAATAGAATCTGGATAATAGAGATTTCTCAGCAGTGGGTTTATGTTTGACTTGCAAATATTTACTAAAGAAAATGCATAGAAAAAATGTTAACCCTTTAACCTTTAAAATAAATAAGTATGAGTTTTTTTTTTCCTAAGTCTCTAAATGTACTTGGTTCTTATACGTCTCTTCTGTTAATGAGGAATGAGCGTGGGGGGCTGCACCAGAAACTGGCTTGTCCGTAGTATAGGAAATAAAAGCATAACGTAGATTTTATGCTGTTTCCTCTCTGCTTTCCCACAGAATAGGAGATTATTACAGAGAGGTTGCACTAGACATCCAGTATGCCAGTTAATAATACTGGGCTATGGCATCCAGTTATTGTACTGTAAACTTTTCTTCTGTTTATCTCTTGTTAAACTTAACACAACTATTCTTGTACTGTAAACTTTTGTTTTGTTTTTTCTTTCTTTCCCCCTCTTTCTCTGTGTTTGGGAGCCATCCTGGTGCATTAACTCTAGCTGGAAAGACAGTCTTATCATCTTAACTCTAGAGCTGGTTCCTTTTCTACCTTGTTTATTGGTCCCTACCGGAGATCAGCAAAGAGTCGATTGGTGCTGCCACTAAAGCCTCCACTTAGAAGGAAATCTGGCACTTCCTACCTGAAGAAAACTACCCTGTGTCATTGTCCTTAGTTCTAGCCAATACACAAAAACATCTGCTATAGCAGAAGAATTAAAGAAGTGTTGAGATCATGTGATAAAGCAGAAATATAGTGCTGGTTGGGAGTCTCTCATCCTATCTACTTCTTCCCCTTCTCCCCCTCTTTTGATAGAAAAATGAAGAGGAGGAAAGAGAGACATGGTTTGGGTATTTTTTGCTAGTCATCTGCATAGCCACACTCTTGTGAGACTCCTGTGTAGACTTCAAATGGGTTCAATATCAGCAAAGGTTTTCTTATTCTGAGTTGGTTTGCAGTCAGGATTAGTTGCTTTCTTAGCTTCTCTCGTGTTTTATAGGATTGTCTTAGTTCTTATCAAAGAGCAAAACTACAAGTGAAACATCTTGTTCTTCAGCAATGCTGTGAGATAAGTAAAACAAACAAAATACTTAAAACTTTCCTTACTACAGTGTTAAAAATATATCAACCTTAAATATAGATGTTCTGAAAATAATGTAAGTATGCCTTCAGGTTTTCGGATGCGTATTTAATGGTGAAAAGAAGGATGTATGAATCTGAGTAAATTCTGCATGTTGTCAGGTACATGTGAGGAGAGGGTATAAGCCAGCCTTTACTTATTTATTTATTTTACCCCTTGGTCACAGTGAGTTAATTACTAAAAGGTTATGTAGACTGACTTGTTAGAGTGCTCTTTTAGTTGCTTTACAGTTGATTCTCCTCTCTTTTTATTTCTATTAGATAACAATTTGATACAAAGTTTTGCTACCAAGCTAAGAACTGTAAGAAGACTCTAAGTCCCTTTGAATAAGGCAAAAGCATGGCCTGTTTCTTTTATGTCCAAGGTGTTAAATACTGGCAGGATGTCAGGTGTTAGTGACACTTGGGATACAACATTCCTTGTTGTGCCTGTCTTCTCTTGCCCCCTTGCCTTTCTTTTTCACTAGGTATAATGTTTTCACTCTAGTGTTAATTTAAATTTGCAATTTGGGATTTGTGGAATGTAGCCCGAGTTAAAATTCCAGGCACAGTGAACAGGTCTACATGGACAACTGAATTAACTGTTTGAGACCAGGGAAACTTCTTCTCTTATAAACAAGTAATACTTCTGTTTTAATGTTAACTACTGAAATATAATGAGTTCTCTTATAAAGGTCACTATCTCTTAATTTTTCTGTCAGCAATCAGTGCTTGTTATTTTAACAGTTATGAAGCAGAGCGTCTTAAGATAATTAACTACCTGAGGCAGTTGGTTTTTTTTTTTTTTAAGGTGATTTGTTTCCTGAAACAATTTTCCTTGCTTGTAGGGCTCTTTACATGTGCTGAAAGGCTTAAGGAAAAGAAGCAAGAAGAAACTTTCCCTCTGACATGGGCTTCCCTATCATAGAAGTCACTCGATTTTTTTTAGTTAGAAGTCTGAGGATTTGACTTCTTTGAATTTAGTCCAAATTTTCAGTTGAATATTTTTAGTTACATCAGATAGACTCAATGGGGAGGGGTTTCTGTGGACTTTGGGCTTTATGACAGGTCCTGTTAATCAGCATTAGTGACTTTGGTTGGGCCCTTGCTCTCTGTAAGCAGCTCCTCTGTGGACAGAGCAGGAAGAAAGGGTTCAACAGCTGTTCCTGCTTCCTTCCCCACTGAGACTCGGGTTGTGGTATTAACCTGTAATGTCTTCTTACAGAAGTTTTCCAGTGGTGGGGGTAGAGGCTGAGGTACTCTGAAGTCAAAATGTCACCGTAATGCCTTTCTTCATGTGGAAACATCTGTTTTAATAGAGTTTAAAATGCCAGCAAGGGATGGCAGACATTTTTAACATGCGTGGGACTCTGTATTACTATGGTAAACAAATAAAATTAACTTCTGTGAAACTTGGGTTGTGGGCTTTTTGCTTGTTTGGGTTTTTTAACTGATTTTTGATCAACTGCTCTCTATTGCAGAGAAACTGCTGGAACTACAGTATCTGGCCAAATGCCTCTTAAGAATACCTGCTTCTACGTTCAGTCATTATTATTTACCAAAAATATAAGCTTATTGCTGTCAAGTCATTAGCTGTTTGTAGTCACTTCGAAAACATTTAACTAATTGATATTGCAAACTGATTGGAGTAGGGATGCTTTGTCAACTGTAAACATGATCTTTAACAGTACATACTGCATCTCTGGAAGTCATAAAGATTCTGCTCATGATAGGTTTCAAATACCCAAAACTAGAGGTTGAAAACCAAAAATTACTCTGTTTTTATGTAGGCTTTCACACACATTGCAAAGTACGGTTCCAGATTAATTTTCAGCTGATTAATGTCAATATTCCTGAATTTTTGGTGGTTGTTACCTGTATTTTTCAGGTGGACTCCCATGTAGGATCTTTTCTGTTTTGGGCAAGTAAGCAGAACCCTGTCTTTCATTTGTGGTCTCAGAAACATTGGTGCTTCGTTCTGGCAGCTATAATAGGCCTGTTATTTTTGAGAACTAAATTCTCAAGTGACTTAGCCAAGGTCACACAGGAAGTCCATAGCAAGACTAGGTCTCAATCCATTTTTAATCCTCAGGACTACTCTTGCATTTGGCTTGATCTAGAGCCTTAAAGGGAAAGAATAGTTTTTTCATTTGGTAGTTACTATTCCTTTCAGCATAATTGTTTAAGTTCTTTCAAATTTATTATATTGGAATATTTGTGCTTTCAGCAAACAAGTGGCAAGATGCAAAACTCAATTTTGTCTTTAGCCGTTTTTAGATGGTATTAAGATAGTATTTTCACTGGTGATATTTCCTGTCTTCATAGTCTGTGTAATGATGTGCTAGAGAAGTAGAATGTTGTCTTCTGGTGTGTTTTGTATTCCCAAATCTTAAGTTCAGCGATGTGAGGAGAGACAAAAGTAAATCACATCAGGAGGGAATTAAAGACTACACTGTTAACATCAACACCCCTACTGGGATGTGGAGGGTTTTAAGGGGGCTGTTTTCTTGGGCAGAAACCTCTGGGCAGAAATTATTTCATCAGATGTTGGTTTTGTTGTGACAGTAATGACTAAAGAAGAGTCTCAGCATATTACCACTGTTTGTAATATTCGAAAATGGTAAGTAAATAAAAAAGCATAAGTCCTTCTTAAAACAAAAATTTCCCAGAAACGTGTAAGTAAGTGTCAGGCCTGGTAAATCTACTTGACTGGGACAAACACATGCAAGTGTAGGTCTTACCACCACAGCTGCTTGTCACAGGTGGGGCTGTGTGGGAAGTGGCTGTGGGTGCAGGTGGGTGCTGCTCCTGCCTGGGCAGCGTGAGGCAGGGTGGGTGTGAAGTGTGTTCTGGTGTCTTCCTTAGTGAAGATGTGTGCTTAGCTCCAGTCATAAGACACTGCAATACATCACTTTGGGTAGGGATTCTTTCCTGCTGAGGGAAATGCTGTTTGAAGTCTTTAGTAATTAATACATATATATGGACAAACCCCCAAGCAAAGCATAGAGGGTTGTATGCACGAGTGCTGGATGGGTGAGGCAAAGCCTTTATGTGGCAGGAGGGAGAGTGAAGCAGGCAGGGGAGTAGTCTGCTTCTCGCTGAAGGTCTGATACCTGATTTCTGATGCACCTTGCTGGCCTTCCAGGGAGGAATGTATTTGGCTGCTGCATGAGAAGATCACAGCAGTAAATAGCTTTGACCTCAGGTGGCAGGGTGATGCCTTGAAATATTGGAATTGTTGCTGAGCTGTATAGGGGGTTTCATGAGTGTATTTTTTTGTCATGCTTTCTGCTTCCATGTTATGTTGGCAAGTTTTTTAAACCTTTTATAAGCCGTTGCCTCTAATACTCTGACTTGATTTTTTAGCTAATTATCATGGGCTCATGTGTTTCTCAGGCTTGGTTTGCTTTTCTGGTTGTCCAGTTCTGTGCATCTTATTTTTAAGTTGTTGGAAAGAGTAACAGAAGTTTGATATTTTAAAAAAACTATTCACAGTTGCAACTTTCTAGTCTTTACTCCTTCCTTAAAAGAAGTAGTCACATAGAGTTACTTTCGGTTTTCCTATTGAGCCACTGTTTGTTTATTTAATTTTTCTATTTATCCCTTTCTTGTATAGATAAGTGGTATTCCTGAGTGACAGTCAAGGAGAATGGGAAGTCCAGTCAAGAGGAGTGAGACTTGATGGATAAAATACTGACTCCAGTTAAATGCAGCATAGCTTTATAAATCTATTTCAGTACTCCTGAGAAAAATACTACTTCCATCACACAGTATGTAAGCACCTTTCAGGCAGTAAAAATATATGTACTGAGTCTCCTCTTCCTGTACCTTGGCCTATACATCCAATTCCTTGTGTGGCAGCTTACATTAATGTGTTAGGAGGATAGGTGATGGTAGAGTAGAAAGAAGATACTTGTTAATTTTTTGGGTTTTTTGTTTTATTTTTATCTCTGTGTGGAGCAGCCAGGAGTGATTCAGATGTTTCAGTTGGGTAGTGCTGAACATATTAACCACGTTTCTTTAGACTTGTACATGTCTCCCTAGAAGGGTCAATAGAGAAGAAAGGAGCCTTTTTTACTTTGCCTCACTCTGACTGTCTCAGATGCTCTTACTGTAATGCAACTATATCTTTTATTTTAACGTGCTTTTTCAGAGCAACAGAAGTTAACTAAAAATATGCTTTCTCATTTTTGAGAAGTCAGTACTGTTTGAAAGCAGCCTGTTTCAGTTCTCTCCTTTTCAGCTGTCATTCCCAGCTGTCACAATCTCCTTGATGTGAGGACTTTACCCCTGTTGTTTCAAAGCAGTTTGGTTAACAGCTGCTGTCACCCAAAGGTTAAAACCTGAAAACGGGCATCCTTTACTGCATCCCGTACAAATATTTGCTTTCTGTTTGGTAGCATCTTGCTTGTTGCTCTCCTTTCAGTGTGTTCCATTGATCCTAGTTTTGGAGAACTGTGTAAAGCAAATGAACATGTCTAATTATGAATGTCTTCTTTGGGATGTGGTAGGGTGCTTAATTATGACTGAAAAGAGAGTGTTAAAGAAAAAAATTCTTTACTGTGCTGAGATGACATTGCATCCTGTTCAGTTAGGATCTGTGAATATGAGTAGCAGTCCTTCTTCAGTGAATGGACACCTAAAATTAGTTCTTTAAATACCAAGAACTCTCTATGATACTGGAGTGTATCAGAAGGAAAAGAAACAACTGTTCCTTAACTAACTGCATAGTATTCTACTACTTCTTTTGATGCAGATATCCTCTCTGTCTGCAAGCTCCTCTGTTCTTTAGCTTCTCACAGGTCAAGTGATGGATCAGGATCACTGGAGGAGCTGGCAAGATCATTGGAGATAAATGAGTTACAAACCTTGCCATTCACCATGATCCTGAGAGTGACTTTCATGGACAACACTTGAAGTAAAGGGGTTAAGAGTCTGATGTGGTACCGAGTATTTTTACCTATGAACTAGTGTGCCTGTCCTTGTTAGGATCAAATGCTAGTTGGGCCAGTGATGCTAGGGAACACCTTCAGTTATTGTGGTATAAAACACTTTCATTATTTCAGCAAATGCCCCTTTCCAAATTCTCTTTGATAGGCAGCTGACAGACACTGAGGGCAATTTTCTGTTCTGTTTTGCAGGCATCCATCCACAGATGTGTATATGGAAAAAATCAAAATGGTATTACAAAACACCACAAATGTGGCATGATTTGAAAAAGGCCTGGGGAAATCTATTCCATCTGAAAAAGGGCAAACTAAAGAACAGAAAATCAGGCCTTAACTACAGGGCTCAAGTTGATTTTTGTTGAACTGGTAGATCCCTAAAGAAGCAGGTTGGGGTTTTTATTTGTTTGTTTTCCTAACACCTTCCCCCTCACCTGAGCTAACATAATTTTTGTTAATGCCCAGAAGCATCAAGGAGATGAGTTGTCCCTTTTTCTAAAATGCACTTGTCTTTAAACAGTTTTTCTTAATGCCTTGAGGTATTTTTGCCTTGTGTGCTTCCAGGTATGCATCAGATTTTCCTTCTTCACACCTTCTAGTCCGTTTTATCATTTCTCTTAAGTTCCTGTAAGCTATCTACTGTAAGTCATGTTAAGTGTTAGACTGGAAAAGAAGGTACTGTTCAGAATCTGTAACCTGTTTAATCTTCCATCCTGTTTTGTTTATGTCTTTCCATAGCCTTTCCTTTTCTTCATAGTATTCCTGGCACAGCTGTTTGGTTAAGTAAAGCAAAATAGAACCAGTCACACACTACTGGATTCATTCTTACGCTATTGTTCACAGGAAGGACCTAGGTACAGTTTGCCTGGTAAAGAGCACGAGGTGGTGAATAAGGACTTTGAAGCAGATTTGGAGCTGTAATGACTGGCTTCCTTCCCTGCTGCTGTCCCTTCCCCTTCCTTGCAAAGCATTTTCATTTGAAATACTAAGGTGTGGTCATCGGGCATATCTCTTCTCAACTTCCAGTAATTTTTTTGCTCACTGCTGAGCTGCACCATAATTACATATGCAAATGTAGTGGGTTTTTTTCCCCTCTTACCTTGTACGTGTGGGAGAGGAAGATAAGGTTGCAGAGTTCTGTCGGGGATGTGCTGCTGTTGAGGAGGTGCTGCAGAAGGAGACAAGTACTCGTCCTGCAGGACAAGGCTCAGCAGGGGATTTCAGAACTTCATGTCTGAAAGGCAACAAGAAAACAGTATTCTTGCCAACATTAAACTTTACATAGGAGCAGATTGTTGGATGGCTTGTTATAACAACCTATTTTGATACATTCTAGCTACTGAGTGCTGAAAGTGAATTTCCATTTCTAATAGGGATTTGTTTTGTAGACATATATGTATATATCTATGTCTGTAGTTATATCCAGTAATTTAATCTATTAGACTGGCTTGAATGCTCCCAGTAGCGAGACAAGGTAAACTTCTGTTCATAACAGTGTTGTAATGATAGTAAAATCACAGAGACTAATTCTATGGAACAGATTATTCTGACAACTTCTGCTCTTCATGGTAAGGCTTACCTTGTACGTTTTCCAGATTTGGAATTGACAGACATACTGAATTCTTGGAATACTGAACATGATTTTGAGCAAATATTGGAAGGTAGAATTGGTTCTATAGTGCAATCAAAATGCTGTGAGACTTTCTGCACAAAAGTGAAATAATAACTTGGAAATGAGAAGCAAAATTTAATTGGTAGTTGTGGCATAGGAAAAAGGAAATAGTTCCAGTGACACGTCACACAGTCTAACGTGCCATAGTTCTCTGTATTTCACCACGTGATTCATCATGCCTGCATAGTTCATGTGGTAGTTACTTGATGGAGACAGACACCTTAAAAAGATGAGCCTGGTTTTTACCTTAGCATGTGAGTGAATAAAACTAGTGGCAGACTTTCTGTTTCTGTGAACTAAGCCAGCTCACACAGGGAGAATTTTAGCTTTCCAGCTGTAAAGGATACACATAGACTTAGTTGAATAAAAATCATGACACACAGCAAAAGTTTATGATCCTGACAGAAAATTCTTATGAGATGTTTGATGCAAACTGTTGTCTGTGGATCTCATGCTTCAAAAATATTTTTGGCAGTAGTGCTTGTGACAGTGCCAAGATGCTTTTCTTCAGAAGAGAAATAAAGTAAGATGGTTAAGAACTCCAGCAAATGCGGGCATTTTCTTTGTTTTAGTATGATGTTGCAAGCCTTCTCCATTTATTTTTGTCAAGTGCCTGGAAAAAAGTAATTAGAAGGTCCTTGTTGTGCACTATTATATGCAAATAATTTAATTGCATTTGCTTTTAGCATATGTATGGTGTCACAATACTTTGGCGTATAGAAAATATATGCAACTTTTTAGAAAAGAGTGAGTTCTTTTCAGAGCTGGTAAGAAAACAGAAGTGCTGAAATTGAAAGCTTGCTAAATGTCTTGTTATAATAGTTTAGAGTTGCCTATATTTAGCTCTTATTTCATCTTTCTAACTTTTGACAATGTTTTTAAGCATTTTGAAGGTCTCGTATAGCAAATTCTCAGAACAAAAATGTTTGTGACTTTTCAGATTCCAAGGTACTCTCTTACTGAGTAAAGTCTGTCAGATTTGTGCCTTAATTTATCTTAATAGGCATCCTAATGAAGCTTTTTATCCGTTAAGTATTTACCCAACCTGTCTACCTTTAAAGAATTTGTGTGTCTTCCTTCAACCAGAGTTTTAAGTAGGACTGTCAATCCGATGTGTGTCTTGTTCATTCTTGGTCTACTGTCGAAGCACTTTGTAGCTGAGGTGTGTGTGCGCATGTGCAGCTGCATGTGCTGTTTTCCTGCCTTTTCCTTTTGTCTGTCAAGCTTCTGGCTGATAGCAGATTAGCCATCTGAATGCGGGCAGCAAAGAGTAATGGGCTGTACAGAGTGCCTGGGGCTTCTTGCATACAATAAAATTACTCCATTATAAAGGAAAAAATGACAAGCCTGCCATGGAGGATGTCTGTACTGGGGAGATGGAGAGTGTAGCCTTTGGTTTATGGTCATGTTAATGGGTGTAAAATAAACTTAATTTTTTTCAACTGTCAGAAGTATTCCTAGGTGCTTTACAGGCTAGTGCTGAGGGTTCTTCTAGCAGGAAAATACTGATGAGCTAAATGGGTGATGTACTACTTGCTATTCCTGATTGCTATATATGTGTGGGGGAAGGAAGGGAGTAACAGCATGATGGCTCAGTTTCATTTTCATTGTGCAGGTGTGTGAGGTTTTTTCCTTTCTTTTCAATTTTTTTCTCTCTAATGTTTTGCTTAGTTACAGGGTTACATAATCTGCCCTGCAGAAGTGTGTTAGGTTTATTAAGTCTTTTGGAAGATGTGCTAATACAGGTTTGAAGGAAATTGGACCAGGAACATGGCTGAGACACAGGGAATCCAGATGCTGGAGGAGGACGTGAAATACAAAACTGTAGAGAGTTGGATCAAGTAGGCACATGTGGCTGTGTGCAGAAGCACAGTAGCAGGAAAACTAACAAGGAATCTTATCAAGTTTTTTTGACAGCTATACTCACCCACTGTAAGAATCTGGTGTTTAAAAAGCCCTCTCAATTGTCTACAGTTTACTGTGTCTGTAAGCAGTAGTGGCTGCTTGTGCACTTCTAACTTCCAGTTACAGCTTTCAAGAAGATTTTTTTTGTTTTTATGGCATTCAAGCTCTAAAATGTGTTCTCCCCCATTAAAAAAAAAAAAACAAACAGGTGCATTATGTTAATTTATGCTAAATGGAAGATCTTCCTGGTTTGCATCTGCTCAGGAAATTAAGACAGCTTCTGATATATATGAGCTTCCAAACTAACTGGCAAGTCAGAATAAAAACAATTTGATATATAGACTACAGATGAATTGTTAAACATGGAAAACTTGTCTTAAAATGCTTAATGAAAAAAAACCCTAAATCTCTTAAGTGGTGTTTGGTTTAGTTTGTCTTGCTTGTTGTAGTCTGTTCAATGTGTCACTGTGGTTACAACTGAAGTAAACTCTGGAAATCTATGCTATAGCAGCAAAATGTACAAATTGCAACTTTTAATAAATAAAATGGGAATACTGTTTGAACAAGCCTTGTTTTTCTCATTCTGTTAGCTGCTGCCAGGTCTCCTCGTGACTGTTCTGGACGTGGATACTATTTGTTGTAAAGATCATGTCCCTTTTAGAAGATCTCCTTTTAGCTGCATGTTACACACAAAGTTTCCCCAGTCTCTTGGATTGATTTGCCTTAAGTGAAAACCCTTCCTAAAAATTTCTGCTCCCTTCCTCTCCTCCAATAAAGACTGCTGCCCATCACCTCCCTGCCCACCCCCCAGAAAAAGGAAGCAACTGAGACTTGTTATACCATAGAGCTCCACAAATGCTGCTCCCTTGAGAGCAGTATTAATTCTCTTTACATACATTTTTATTTTGCAGTTCAGAATTGTTTCTATGATCATATGAGCTTTTTATGGTGCTGAAGATGATAGCTGCTTAGTAAGGAAGCTGGTGATAAAACTAACGCTTAGTTAACTATCTCTGAGAGTGGGTAGTCTGTAACTGGTGACAAATAAAATACATTCCAGACTAGTTCAAGAGAGATCTGTGGAGTTTTGCTCCTCTTTCCTTGTCCCATGTGATTGCTTTGTGTGTGTGGTTTACAGTAGGAAGCCACTAGTTTCTGCAGTCACAGATGGAAAGGGAAGCGTATTCACTGGTAAGTGGTGTAAAGACATCTGAGTAAGAATAAGAAAGTGAACTCTCTTAGGGGAGAAGGAGTTAGCTACATATTTTACAGATCTTTCAACATCTGTGACTTAATTGGCACTCCTGAAAGCAGTATGTTGCACATTAATGCAGCTTAGGAAAGCTGCATTTATGAATATGAATAAAAAAAACTAGACCTGTTCTTGTCTTTTATGGGATTTTCATAGTTGCACATCAGACTGAGAAGGGTATTGCCTTGGACTGACCTGGCTGGCATGGCTACAGTGTTGTGTCATGGCTGGTTTTCAGGACAGATATGGGAAATTGCAGAATGGCAGAACAGTTAAAAGATCATCTTCACTTAACCAGAAGGAAATGTGGGAAATATGGGTTTCATTATCTTGAAAGTATTTAAGTAATACAAAAGAAATATTCTTTTGATGGACAGTTTTACTTGCTGGTTTCTGTTTTTTTAGGTTGGAATGGTGGCATAGCTGGCTCAAACACCATATATGAGGAAAGTTTGCAGATAGAAAAGGATCTGTGCTAATATATTCCAAACATCCATAAATGAAGTCTTGTGATGGGGTATACACCACTGAGGGGTGGGGTGTGTGGAACCCAGTGTTCTTGCTTCCTAGAGTTGAATGATTGTTCTTCATTAGTGGCAAGTGATATAGTATGTCAGTCTGTCTGACCAAGCTGTACACCATTTCCAGATGTCCCTTTCAGACAAATTCACTGAAACCAGGAATTTTTGAGAACTTTCTGGGTCCTGCTAGTACCTGTTAGTTTAGAAGTAAACATTTGGTTAACTAGTATGGTTGAAGATCTCTATTTAAAAATACACTAGTAAAATATAGTCCTAGTACTAATAAACAGGATTAACCTTCAATTATAACAGCCTTTGGGCTGATGCTTAAGATCTCTTTGTAATTTTTGTTGGCAAATACTAGTACAGCAGGATTGGAATCCTGAGTTTAGGACGTGATAATTAAGAGCACCAGCTGCAGAACTATGGAGTGCCTGAGGTGGCATGGGGGAGAAACTTGTAAATCCATGCTTTTCAGGTTTAAAATGTAACCAGTTCAGAGTAGTTATTGCTAGATTTAACTCAAACTACAACATATTTTAAAACTTTATGCAAGCAGGTTGTCTTTTGCTGATTGGAGCGAGGAGGAGGCGGAAAGAGCTTAGTGTCTCCTCTTTAAAGTAACAAATGTACAAACTGTGAATTTAGAGAGGGCCTTGTGCAAACAAAAGTGCAATGCTTGTCACAAAATGAGATGCTTAGAAAATACAGGCTTGGAAGGTGCCTTCTTTTATCCTTCACCTTGTGTCCTCCCCCCAGTTTTCCTGTTGGGAACCCTAGTGGCCAACCCTTGCCTTAAGCCTTGATAAAACGATGCTATTAAGATGTGAAAGCTCACAGGTTTACAGGGATTTGCTCTTGC
This sequence comes from Daphoenositta chrysoptera, assembly GCA_013397915.1. Lineage (NCBI taxonomy): Eukaryota > Metazoa > Chordata > Aves > Passeriformes > Daphoenositta > Daphoenositta chrysoptera. Next base: position 143,912 of record VZRO01008067.1, read on the forward strand.
TCCCTGCTTCAGCCCAGAACCGTGCAGTTTACCCATCTTTTATTTGTCTGCTGTTTTTCTTAAGTAGAACAGATTTGTTTCTGCAGTAGACAAGTTAGGGTATGTAAGATTGTTTATTGCCATCTTTTCTGTGTATTTTAGGCCCTGTGTGAATGCTGGTGACTCCAGCAAATACAAAGAACAGTCTTTTAGATGTGCTGTATAGACAGGTGTTATAAAGCCTCGGGTTTTTTTTCCTTATGCTGGAATTGACTAGTTCTTAAAAGAAGTTAAATGAGTCAGTGCAACGTTGTTCTCGCTCCTGGATGAAGTAGTGAATCCTGTCATGCTTATCTTATCTGGCTGTCCAAGAACTTCAAGATATTAAAATATGCAGAGCTATAATGTATTTTCACCTTCATTCTTCCCCCTCTTCCAAGCAAGACGGTTTTAGACATGGGAAAAAATGCTACCAAAAGAAGCCACATCTATGTTTTTCAGCTTAAATAAGGTTTATGATTATTTCTGCTGTAATAATAGGTGGTTAAGGTTTCTTGGAGCAAATCATGTAGTTCTGGAAAACCTATGTGATTATTACAGAGTACTTCAGTCGACACTCTCTGATACATTTGGGAACTCTTTAATTTGGGTAACTTGCAGAGTCTGAAATGTAATCCTCAGCTGATCAGCCTGTAGCATATGAGAACAAGGAGTGTCAAATTCTGTTTTGGGGGAAGCACATATTCAAAATCATTCAGGTTCATTCACATGTGCTTGCCCTTAGATTTCCTTTTGATGTTGACTCATAAGGGTGTTCTGAAAAACCATATGCCCAAAAGCACGTTGATATTACTGCCTTGGTTGTTATTGATTGATATTAATCAATACTTCTGAATCTTTTTTTTTTTTTTTTTTTTTTTTTAAAATTTTTGTTAACTGAATCTTATTTCTCTGTACCTTGCAGATTCCCAAACTGTCTGGTAGCCATCACAGCCATCTACAAAACTCAGAATATTCTAAAACTAGTAAGCAACTGCATCAACATGACAAATCTGTTTGCTTACACAGCATGATAGAATAGGAGGGATTTATGTACCATCTTGAACACAACCTGCCAGGCATTAGGAAAGCAATGTGCTTTGTTCCCAGTGGGGGACAGAAGGGATTTGGAGAGAAGTGAGGCCTACATTGCCTTGTGATGTTTGTGTTGTCATCCTCACGTGAGAAAGAATAAGGGTTTCTTAGTCATCTCTCCTGTCTCAAACCCTATAGAAGTGTATCCTTTTTTTTGTTGTTTTTCTCCATTTCCGCAAGCGGGACACTCATGGAAAGCCTCCATGTGGGTTTCCATTTAGGCTTGAGGGCTCTGGAACAAAATATTCAGTCTTTGAGGTCATGTCAGTCTTCTATTTATAATGGATTCTTAGTTATTCATGTGGGAAAGGTGCAGATGAAGAAGTCATACTGAGCATCTGCAGAATTTAGGGGTCCTATTTCCTTAGCCAAAAAGAGCAAGCATATTTTGTGCTTCCTTGAGAGGCTGGGTTTTTTTGCCCCGTTTGTCAAAAGAATAAAGACTATCTCCTGCCCAAAGGTTATTTAAATTGATGCCCTAGTGTTTGAGATGAGAGCATATAATGCAACTAATTCCTGTCAGTTAATGGAGTGTGTCCCACTAAACACGACCCTCTTGCTGCTGCCTTGAGAAGCAGTCAGTGGGGGAGTCCTGAGGGGTGCCTTTGGTGGAAAGGAATAGAGGCTGCTTTTTGGCAGATGCACTCCTGGTGCTTTGGCATAGGACCTAGAGGTGGTAGTAGTAGGAGATGTTGGTGCCTTATTCTTCCTGTCAGCTTTGGGGAAGTCTGGGTTGCTGACAAAGTGACAGAAACATGTCTGATTGCCAGCTATGGTGAGCCAGCATCCTTATGTGAAACCACCTCCTGTAATAAAGTGACGTTGGAGATTTTGCTCTAGTTAAGATGTCTACCGGTATCTACTGGTGGCAAAATGTTATATTATATGTAAGACATAAAGACATAGAGTTGTTCCTAGGAAAACACTGCCTCAGAATTGCCACTTTTTAGGGTGTAGACCTCTTTGTCGGCAGTAAAAACAAATAACAACTTGCTTGCTGAACTGTGACCTGTTTTGGAGTGACAGTCTTGCAGCTTGCTGAATCGACAGCTGGGCTTGCCTCTGTGCTGCCCGGAGCTGAGAGTGAGCTTCACAAAGGCTGTGGAAGAATACATTTGTTTTCGTTCACTGTTGTTATTTCTCAGCAGGTTTTCAGTTGCTGCTCCCCCACTTTTAGTAGTCCTGAAGCTTCCCAGCCTGCTACTGTTTCAAGATAGTTTCTTATGCACCTTCTTTAAATATCCTTAATGGCATCTGGAAGACTCAAATAATATTTGAGAAACTAAGAAAAATCAATGATAAGTTATTTGATAAAGCTTTTTGAGCTCTCTGGTTTAGCTAAGTGATTTAAATGTGACTTTTTTCCATTTTGAATCAACTAATTAACCTCTAGTTAGGTAGAAAAACCTGTGGGTTTGTTTCTTTATGTAAAGAGGGAAGCAAATAAATGGTTTGGTCAGACCTTCTTTTTAATAATAACTCAATATTCTGCAGATGAGTTATGTGAGTTGACATGAATCTGGCTAAAAAAGGGAAATTATCCATCTTTTCTAGATGAGATAGTGCCAGTTGTGAGGATTAAATATTTGTGCAAAAATTATACTACCTCTGAGCTAAATTTTGCTAAACATGCTGTGACATATATTTGGCTGGCATAAACTGTATGTCAGTGTTTGTGGCAATGGGGGTTTAAACTAGTTCATTTCAAATCCTAGCAAGCAGCAGCTGAAAAACTGCTGAATGACCTTTGACATAGGGACCCATGAATGCCCCAAGTATGATTTCACTTTCAGCACGTTCTTTGTGAATCTGAATGCTTGTCAAATCAGATGTGTGTTTAGACCTTTTCACTGACTATGCTTGGAGGGAAAGAACAAAGCCTGGGGTCAACTTGGCATAATCCCTGCGTTTATCTTTATTCTATTATAGTGGCTTGTGGGGGATGGAGTTACTATTCTCTGTGAGGTAAAAGTGCAAGTAGAGTGTAGGTAGGCTATCCGTCTTTTCTTCCAGACTTTCCCAACAGCCTGACTGGTCTCCCATGATTTACTTGTGTTAATGTATGGCTGACTAGGCAGATTGCTGGTTGATTCATGTGTTTTGCTAGTTTTTCTAGCCATCACTATTTTGTAGCTGCTGTGCCTACCCACTGGTGTAAACAAACGCGTATGGCTTGTCCTGGGTAGCACATGCAGGAGTGGGTCTGTGCTACATAGTGCTTTGTTTTCCCCCGTGGACATGGGAGAGGAAGTGACATGGGTTTTCACATTACAACTACTTTTGCTTCAGTACAAATAACTTTTTTTATTTTAAGAGATAAATAGCTTCATATGGTACATATGTATTTTTTGCTTTTGCAGGCTATTAGTCACACTCAAGTAAGGAGTGACTAAGTCTGTTATTACCCATTCAAATTGGGAAAGCCTTTGTCTCTAAGGGAAGAACCGTAGGGTTCTACGAAATGATTGTTATAGACTTTTTGCAGTATTTTTAGATTTTACTCCTCTGGTAGATTCACTTCACAATACAGGATTGTTTCTGTGTGGAGCTGGAGTGGTCTGAATCTGTAAACGAGCTATTGTGTGGTAAAGTACAAGTGGGTGGAGGAACTATATGACAAAAGGCCTAGTTACCTTTACAGTTTGTTCGCTGTACCTCATACACTTTGTTTCAGAAGAAAAGCACTATTCAAAGACTGGAGGATAAGGAGGCAGCCTTTCACACTAGGCTTATGGGAAATTTCTCTCTGACTTGTGGATTTTCAGCTTGTGTAGATTTACCCTGCACCTTCTGAGGCTTTCCCTGTAACAAGTTAAAGTGTCTCTGAACCCTGTGCACCTCATGGGGTGAGCGCTTCCCAGTCTGATGCTTTGGCCAGTGTTTTCTACTTTAACACTTGCACTTGTTAGGGTTTGGGTGTTTTTCTGTTGACTTTTAATTAAATTTTGAAAATTTTATTTTTAAGGAAAAAGTGTGTTCTCTTGCTTTTTAAAGGCTTCCAAACTAGGAAATAACTCACGCTCATTAACTTCAGAGATTTAAAGCCCATTAAGCATCAAGGAGATCTGTCTTTTTTTATATATATAACTAACCTCTTAAGAGTAATTGTGAAATCACTAGTGTACTTCTTTAGTTTTTAAACTAAACTTCAAAGCTTGATGTCCTCAGGAGTTCCCTTCAACTTCTTCCATGTATTTCGTTGTTTACTTTCTCTTTTCATAGCTTAGAGGATAAGTTCTTTAAAAACTGTTCATTCTGCTTGAAAACAAATATACTTCACTCAGTACCTGATTTTCTGATTTAAAACATTTTTGCACAAGGAATGGCGCTTGAGCTGGATGTTTTGGGGGTTTGGATTTTTTTTTAAGGGAGAGTTTTGTTATTTCAGTCTGTCTTCGAAGAGAGGAGAACGAGTGCTCTGGGGAGAGCAGGGCTCTGCTTCTCTTGCCTGACCCAGGCAAACCAGAAGGCTGAAGACAAGCAGCTGCCTCGTGCCCTCACTGGACATGAATACCCAGAGCTGGTTCCTGCTTTCCTCCCAGAAGCCATGGAAGGAGTACTCAGCTGCACAGGTCACAGCCCTACACACAAGCTGGAACTAAAAGGCTTCAGCCCAGCAGAGTAATTTTAAAAAGTAGCAGAGTCCTGTCTTGGGCTATGGAGGCAGTAGCCACTGGCAGGAGGGCAGAAGGGGTGTTTCATCATCTCTTACTGCTTTAAAGAATATGTTTAGTGCCTTTGTTTGACACTACCAATGTAATTTTGCTCAGAAACTCAAGCTGAGCAGCATAGTGTGCTTTTTTGCTTGGATCCTGCCCTGTGTCTGTACCCTCTCCCTTCCTACCACAACCTGACATGGTTTGAGTGTTGCACTTACATACCCTGAGCGTCACTAGCCTGCATTTAGGAACCGACAAATCTGCCTGTAGTGTTCTTTGTGGCATGCTCAGTTCAATTGAATAATATTAATGACAGCAAGAACTTGCATCTTAAAACTCCCTTCTTCTTGCAGGCTGTAAAATATTAAGTTATGTCTAGAATATGTCATAAAATGTCACAATGCTCACTGTTGCTCTGTATAGCAAAACTCTGAACAGTTCCACCAACAGTTCCACCATAGTGGAAACTGATATGTGTTTTTCAGAGCTGTTTATGAGCTCTTATCTACTAATCTTAGGTACTTGTAAATAATACCAGAAAATCCTTTGCTTGTAGTAATCAGAATGAAAAGGCAACAATCAAATGTTCACTTTTGCAGTTTCAGGTTTTTTAATTGGTAAATCAAACCTTCTGTTCTTAAAATGCTACTTATACTGTTATGTAATGACAGCTTTTCTTTTATTTCTGCCTCCCTCCTCTTCTGTCAGGCTATGAAACTACATGCTGTGTAAGAGTTTCTGAGTCTGTTTTCTTTATATTCTCCGTTTCAAAACTCTTTCAAACTTGAAATGTTAAAGAAAGTTTTCTAGTAACTAATGCTCCTACAGCTTTTCTATTGGTTTCCAAGCCTGATATGTTCTCTTGGGGTTCTTTTGGGTTCTAGTGGTGTGAGGGTGGGATTTGGAGAAGCATCTCCACCAGCTGTGAAGCGAAGAGGCTGAACCGGAGAAGCGATGCTGGAGGGAACAAACCCGCTGTTTTGTACCTAGCTGTGAAGCCAATCTGATTTCACAGCTGATCTCCAATGCAGTCTAGTCCAAGGAGACAGCTATATACTTCAGTAATACCAACAGCTGACAATTCAGGAATGTAAACTTGTTGGATTTTACATTTCTCTTACTGTCCCAAGCGCAACTGCCTGGGGAAGTAAATGAACTCAATGTGTCTTAAAGGCTGTCTAATTTTGAATAGTTTAGACCATTAAGGCATAGACAGAAGTGTATTGAAAGCCACAGTTCCTGGCAGAATAGCTGACCAGAAGCCTGCCATGTGGGGGTCCTTCTTGCCATGCTGCAGAGTCTTCTTGCTGATTTGGAAAGTCTTCCTTCTGAGGCCTGGAGCCTGTTGGCATAAAACATTCCTTCAAACGGGACTGAAATCTATGTTCTACCTCCCTGCTCTAATTTTGAGCTCTTAAGGAATGTAAGTGTGTTGAACATGTGAATGGCCTTTTCTCAAAATGGAAACTGGTGGGTTTGTCCCCAGGTTTCTCTCTGTCTGGGAACAGTTGATTTGAGCCCTCTCAAATGTCTGGCTACTGACAGCCCCAAGCATTGAGCTTTAGCTAACTACTGTCATTTGGTCATGTTTTAGAATGCTTCATTCCAAAAGGAAAATTAAAGGTTACCTCACCTGTTCATTTAAAAATTTCTAGGATCCTATTTAAGTAGCGACTACTAAAGACTGAAACAAGCCAACAGCTCCTCGCTGCTAGTGTTGTGGAATTGTTTTCCAGGATTTTTATTTGTTGATTGGTATGATTTATTTCTTGAAGCCAGGCCTGTCCTAGTAGCTAAGAGAGGATACAGGGCAATCCAAATAATTATGGATTTAGGTCCTCGGGCAAAATAACAGAGGCTGCTACTTGGGATTACTTACAAAAACTTGGGATTACTTACTATTAGATGAAGGAAACAATATTCTGTCAAGTAAAGGTTTAGGGAAAGCATTAGGTCTGGTGGTCATGTTGAAAAAGTAAAGGTGAGGAATGAACAGCTTTTGTCAGACTTCAAGATGGCAGAATAGTGCAGAATCACTGTCATGTTATTTACAGCAAAAATTTTCTCAAGTCTTCCTGTAACTGCTGCTTGAATCTATGCTTTTTTATCTTGATTCTTGACTGAAAATCATTCCTGGTCAAAGTAGGCAAGCCCAAAGGAGAAAAAGAATAATGAGTTGTAGGTAGAGGTGTCACTTACACTGTACCCAGGAGAATCCTATTCACTAAGAAAGGTGGGTGTAGATGAACACTCCAGTAGGCCAACTGTTGGCATCTCAAGGGTTAAGAATGTAGCCTGTACTTTAGCTGCTTTCACTCTTCTGTCCTTTCCTCTGCCTGTGATGCTGAGGGACTGAGAGAGAGAGGGGATGTTAGGCTGCATAATTGTCAAACAAGTGGTCCCAGTGTTATTCTATGGGCAGCCAATTGATGCAATCTGTGGCTCTGTCAACAAGTGGATCTGTTATCTGACAATTGGGACAGATTAAGAACAAGTGGTCAATTTACTGCAATTCAGGGAAGTGGTGCTTTGTTGTCTTATTGCAGTGTCTGAGCAAGCCCTAACTCAAATTCTAGCTTCTGTGTTGTAGGAGTTTTTTGGTGTTTGTTTGGTTTGGTTTTTGTTTTGTTTAGAATACAATATTTTCTTTCACTAGACCTTTATTTATTTCATTTTCTGGTTTGTAAGTCCAGTGCTACGTATGTACATGTGGCAACTGGGGAAAACGTGACACAACTATGATAAAAAGATAAATCCGTGTCAGCCCTTCCCTACTTACACAGTTTATGAATGAGGGATGTTTTCCCTGAGCAGTTGTGTGCTGGAAGTCATTCAGATGCGTTGCTATTTTTGAAGACAACTTTTGTAGGGCAGAATCTCTCCCTACTTATGTATATCTCGAAAGTATTTTCTTTTCGTTCAGACTGAAACTTGTATGGAATATAGTTCAGGAATTCAGCTTGTTCTATTAGCAGGCTTTCTTACTGACTTCTGTTTATCCCTAAGCCCTTTTTCACAAAAGGTTTTTTTAAAGGACTGTTGTCCCAGCAGTTGCTTACAGCATGTGTACGTTTGGTCTATCAGCATGCCTATGTACTTTGGCTGTATAAATTGTAGGGTTGGCTCACAGTCTTGGGCACCTAAATTTAGATGCCAGGGTGTGAGCTCATTGCCTGTGCTCCCATTATAGTCTGCAGAGAGCTAGTCAGTGGACCTGAAGAAGTGTTCATCTGACTGAACATAGGTATCTGCTTTAGGATGAGCAGAATATACCATTGATTATAGTGGGAACTTTAAGCAGCTAGTTGATATAAACATGCCTGAATCTGGGTTTTACTGTCTGTGCCCTGTGTCTCACCTTAATGCTGTTTTTACCTCTACCAGCTGAAAAACTGTTTTATGCTCTTTTGCTGTTAAAACCCCCTTAGTGAGTTCTCTCCTGTATTGCTTTCTTTTGAAAATAACAATAGTGGTTGAAATTCCTGAGTGCTAAAAGCTACATCTTGAAGATGGTACCTGTCTAGAGCTTTCTCTAGCAATCTAATCTTCTGTTCTCTGGGACTCAGACTGGTGTCTTTGTTCAGCTGGGAAACACGCTACCTGCCATCCCCCTGCCCTATGTGCCTCCCTTCAGAACATCTTGGTATCGAGCTGTAGCTCAACCCATCTGACTCAAGTCAGGTTTCTTGTGTCTCCTGCTGGGAAAGGAATGAGCTTCTTGCAATCTGTATGCTATCTCAGTGCTGTGAGGAAACAGCAGTGACGTTGTGCTGTTTACTCTTGTTCAGTTGCATGTGCTATCGTAGATGGTCACAAGTAGCTTTTAACTTAAAATGTTAATTTCTGTTGATTACTTAAATAGTGCTTTTGTACTGAAATGATGATGATAAATGAGACTGAGGCGTTGGAGTGGGGAGGTTTAGTAATGGGAAAAGCTGCTTTTAAACTTTGAATTGAGATGAATCTATGAAGGACTAATTTTTTTTTTTTTTTTTTTAATAGCAGTGAAATTTTCAGGGCCTTGAGTTCATTGTGATTAGAGTAATTGCTAGTTGTTTCAGATCAAGGAAGAATCAATTGTGTAGCTGAGCAACTTAGACACAAAAATGTCTTTTCGTACTCCCTTCTTTTTCTTCCTGTTACAGCAGTAGTTGTTTTCTAAAGGTTTCTTCGTAGCCAGAGTGCACCTCTCTGGATATGCAGAGCTTGGATTTTGCAGTGTCCTCGGTGTTCAGAGTGCTCGCTAACCACGGGCTGCATTCAGTACTTACAGAGTGAAGTGGCTGGGGGGGGCAGCACAGACACGAACTGAAGAATGGTGTTTAAACAAATAGATACTTTTAGTTAAATCTCCCACACTGTATAAAGTTATAGCTGAAATTGTTCCATCTTTTAGTGTTCATGCTGTACAGTGTTGTTTTACAGTCCTTCTGACTTCATTTGTGGAAATGACTAGATTTATGTTAGAACAGGGGTAGGTTTGCACTGTTGCAGTAAATTAGGGGACTGGTGGAATGCAGAGTAGGCATCCTCTAGGAATTCAGCCTCTTTTAAAATCTCAGATTTTGAGGTAAAGTGATGGGATTGTTTGAACCATTCCTACAGGTGTAAATTTCTCAGGAGGAGATTAAGAGGGGACGGTATCACTGTCTCAGACTTCATGTTGATTTTTTTATTCAGTGTCTTGTTCTGCAGATACAAATACAGGCCGCCTGACAAGTATCTTTTCTTCCTTTTCTTCTCTCCCATAACTGTATCAGCGTAGTATCCGTCTGCTTTGAAACATCAGTTTGTATCTGGGGTTTATTCTGGCTTTTACTTGAGAGTTAAAAATTCCTGTTAACAGAGGAGATAAGTCTATATGCGTAACTGTATTAGAAGTTTTACATTAATTTCTCCAAATTCCCATTGAAAAGAACTAATTTAATTTCATCGACTAAGCAGTATATTAATCTATTTCTGTAGAAATCAAAATCTCTTGAAGTTATACAAGAAGCTCTATTAAAAGTCACCACATTCCTTCAACGATCTGGAAATGTGATATTTGAGTGAAAATGATCTATGCAGTGTTTTCTTCTGATCCTTTCATATTAGTGTAAATTTTAAGAAGTCTCTAGGAAATGCTTTATAAAAAAAACCCAACATATTTTTAGCTGTTCCGAATATCCTTTTGAAGAATTCAAATCCATGTGTGTGATAGTGAAACTTATGATAAGTAATATGAAAGAAACTGGTGATCTGAAAATAATTTGTCCTATATGTGGCTGTAAGTGAGGTTATCTACTCAGAAGGAATGTTCACTCGCTAACTTTTCATATTGACCTTTTGGGGATTTCAGTCTTGAATAGCTTCTGCTAGAATGTAATTACAGAAAACACTAGAAAGTCTTTCAGACTGTAGTTGCTTACTACTGCTAATATGTGCATACCTTAGAAAGGATGGTCCTGAAAGACACTGAGGTTCATGGTGGCAGCTGATTGTGAGCTTTCAGGACTCTGAAATGGCTCCTTGTTGGCAGGAAAATTGCAGTTATATATGTCACTACTGAAGACCAGAACTAGAATATCATTCCCACTTCTTGTACCATCTCTCCAGAATTGTTGCCAGCCTGATATGCAGGAAAGATTGTGTTTGTGTTTGTATTAAAACACAAACTAAACTGACAAACAAATATAAAAAACTCCAACCAAAACCACCACCAGAAACCAAAAAACAACCCCCCAAAACCAAACCACTAAATTTACATTAAAATTTCAGCAAAACTGTTACTGAACTGTTACTAAAACTGTTAAAGAAGTGTACTTTGAGTTTACCTGGAGGAAGAGTAGGAAATGTGATAAGTCTCATAGCTCAGAGGAAGATGTGAAAGGTGAAGTTGGGTAGTTTTAGCAGATAAAGCTAGATGTCTATTGCTTCTCAGTAGTTACTTCTAGCATAGCTTCTACTTCTACGTACCAGATCCTAAAGATGGTTAAATTTAGGGAATTTACCAAATATTAGTTTGTGGTGACCATAAATGATTTTCTTAAATGGGCTTATAAGCCTTTTTAAATAGTAGTTTCTGGGTTAACCAGGTACCATGGACTTCTTTCGCTGGTGGCTGAAACTTGTGTTCTGTGCTACTCGAGGTGGCAGACTAGATCATCATGCTGCAATCTGTTTTTAAACCAGGGATGGGGGGACACACAATGCTTTGCACATTTGGAAATTATTTACAGTCTAGATATAAGATTTCAGTATTTGTGTTCTGAGAAATGTTCCCAAATTAGCGGTTGCTTAAGAAAAGTTGAGAAAAACTTACTCAGATGCAGTTTGGTTAAGATTACATGCATGCAACGCATCTCTCAGTTTGGAGAATATATGCAGCCTTTTTCACAAATATTCTTTTATGTGGTAATTTGACTGTAAGTTTTCTACACTATGTTTAAAATGGATATGCCTGCATTCCTCTCCCATGGCAAAAGTACCTTGCAGTGGAATAGTTGGTGAGCAGCATTGGTATCTGTGAGAGCTTTCTGCAGATAGCCGAGCTCTTAGGGCTTATTTGCCCCAACAGGTAAATTGGGAAGTTAATTAATAGCTGATTCTTACACCACCTCCACTGTTGAGTTTTGTGTGTAATCTAAACAGTTGAAGAAGGATGTTATTGGGGTTTTAACACAAGAAAAGTGAGTAAAACTTACTCTCAAGTAGAACTGTAGATTATTTGCATTACTTATGTGTTCAAATATCAGACTTCTCAGTTTTTGAAAAATGCACCTGGCCATACTTTGTCTGGGGGCTGGGTGATACTAGGTTCTCTTTCTTGGTCACATGTGCAGCAGCTGCTCACAATAAGCTGGAGATGCTCTTGATGTACACCTGATACCCCAGATTTCTTTCAACTAGATTGTTGTACTGGGAAGAAACATAGTTACACTGTACAGTGTATTGGCTGTTGGCTTCTAAAGACTCAGCAAGGGGTGAGTGTACTGTTAACATCCTTCTGTTACAAGATTTATTTTATTGTTTACCCCTTAAGATGTTTGAGCATTTTTTTAAGTCAGCTTTAAACAGGAGATGCTGTTGACTGGGGTGGAAGGGGGAAAAACACATTGCTGATACTGTCAATGATCCTTTCTGCTGTTTATTGAGTGGGAGAACTGGCAAAGCTGACTGTTTTGATCCTTGCTCATGTGCTCATGCACCTTAAATCTCTGGCATTACCATTGGAAAGGCAGTAATTATATTTTTTGAAGCACTGTGGTATCTTGTACTTTTATCTTCCAGAAGGGAAGAAAAGTAGTTACGGTGTTTCAAATGGATCAGTAAGGAGAACGGAACTATGCTGGTCATCAGCTCTGCTGCAACTCGAATTGCCAGCTATTTTGCAAAGCAATGATGATAATGTGAAATAGTCATCTTTTTCCCATTCCTCTCTTGGATGCACCTTTCTGTAGGCTCTTGCTAGTGCAGCTGGAAGCCACTATGGTTGTAACCTACCTACAGTGCTGCAGCTCTGAGGTGGTTTTCTGCTGAATGTGTGTGCTCTTTGCTTATCTGCCCTGTGCTTCAGCATATCTAAGGTGCCTGGCCTTCTGAAAACACAGTCCAACATGACCCTTAACTGCACAGCTGGCAAATGGACTGGTGTTGGCCAGGATCAGCTTTGAAATGCTGGCAGCCCCAGGAACCTGTCTGCCCTCTGTATTGTGCAGCAGTTGTCTGGAGGACTGTGCTTGGTAAACTCTAGGAGATTGCACACCATGGATCAACCAGCAACTGCTTTACTGGATAGGAACAAGAAATATTTCATAACTTTACTTAATAGCATCCTGCTGTAAATGACACAATGGAGGTTTTTTGGGTGGAAGAGTTAGCCGGGGAGGAATATCCATGTGCGCTGCAATTCTCGTCATTATAGACTATAGCTCTTTTCTGGTGTCAGTGAAGAGTTACAATGTCAGTCAACCTCTACAAATTACTTTGCTGCAAGCAACATCGGTACCGTGGTTCAGAAAATCTGCTTCTTTCCTGCGTAGTGTTTGTGTGTGAAGGACTAGGGACAGGGACATCTGTAATAAGTAATTTTTTGTTGTTGTTGTTTTTATAATTTCAGCTAGTTGAGTACCATCTCATTAGTTTGAATGCGCCAGAAGAATGTTTCTTTTAACATAAAGAGCAAACCTGTTGCTTACAACTTCAACATTTTAGTAATGTTTTTGATGCCAAGTAACAGCAACAAGTTCCTGCCACTGTGCCATCAAGATAAAAATTTAAATAACAGTCTTGGTAATTGAAAGGCATTTCTTGTCCTGTGACTGAATTAACTGATAACAACGTTATCATACCTGTCAGTGATTTCCTATGAGGTATATCAACCAACTTTTTGTTGGAAAGAAAGACCCCTGTTATGATGTCTGCTGGAAGCTGGACAGCTGATCACCATTTTCCAGTGGTTGTTTTGAACCACCAAAGTAGCAGTTTCATGATAATGGACCATTTCAAACGTGTATGGTTTGCACTTACTTTAGTAGAGCTGTTAAGTCAAGTGAAACAGCTATAAATGAGTCCAGCAGTTTTTAAGGAAGGTTCGAAGAGTTCCCTGAGGAGTAACTTCTGAAAGGGACCTACAAGGAATTTTTTTTAAATGCTTAGCAATGTTTTTGATACCCTGAACTGTAACAGATTTTCAGTGTAGAAAGCAGGCAGCTGTCAGGCATGGTTTGGGAAGTTACAGATTGTTAAGAGAAAAGAGACAAAAATTCTACTTGCATGAGACTTCCCTAAAACAGTTAGCACTACCATAGATCCAACCCTCTGTGTCACTAGCATGAGAAGCATGGAAGAAATGCAGTTTTTATCCCAATGTGTAGGAGTTTGGGAAAAGTCCCACGAAGAGTATTTATATAGCTTTGAGCTCCAAAACCAAACAAAACCCAGTGGCCCCTCCCTCCTCCCCCAATTTTAAATGTGGTTGGAATAGATGAAAGAAACCATGAAGCAAACTAATGCAAAGATATCTGACAGTTTGTTTTGCAACTCCTTTTAAGGTAAGATGTGTGGCTTTTAGCTGGTTGTAAGAAGCTGTTCAGAGTCCATTATTTTGAGGTTTCAGAATCTAGGTATTCACATTTAGAAATAAATTTCACTGGTGTTAGTTTCACTGTTTCTGATTCCAGGTTCCATGTGCTATTGTTACATTAATAAGTAGCACACTAAATATATTAGGTACGGCAGGAGACATTGTTAACAGCTTCCACTGTTCCCATGGAGGTGAGATGTGAATGAAGAGCTCAGCTTGTGTTTTGAAGATGAGAACACAACTTTGCTACTGTACTTTCACCTGTCCAAACCTGAAAGTTGTTATGAAGTCGAGTTAGCACCTATTTGGGTATTGTCCTGCAGCTTGCTGATGAATTCTGTTTAAAATTACCAGACTTCTTGAAATGTTGCAATGCTCCTATGTTATTTAACTGCATAAGCTTGTTGTGCTGCCTTCATCCCTTCCTTCCAGCCTAAACCTGGAGTGAAACAGGCAATATCAATAATTGTCTTCTATGATGCTGTGCCATGAATAATCTCAATCGAGAGGTCTACCAGAGTTCTCACTGCAATCCTGGAATATTGATCTGGTTACGTTTTGGCATTTCTGCTGTATTTTTATGGATACCACGTTGCATACGCAAGAAGCACCAAAGGATTCTTTTTCAGACAATACAAATGTGGACATGGGTGGCCTCCTAGATGTTTTCAGCTCTTTCTCCAACTTGCTCCACTTTAATGAACGTTACTGGACAGGGAGAGAGCGCACTGCAAGTAAGTGAAGGTACGCGTGCCTCAGCTGGTGAGTTCTTGAGCTGTAGGAATGGTACTTAGGCTTGAGTGGGCATTGCTGTGCTTGGTTCTTCTATTGTTGTCGAAATGCTTTTAATGGTATACTTAATTCAGACAACCTTTCTGCACTGAAATGTCTTCAAAAGCCAAGTTTTGTGATTTACTACTATTGTTGAAGATCATACTTTCCCATTAGAAAAACGGTGTGCAATTCCAAGAGTAGCATGTCCCAAGGAAGAGTATTTTCTACAGATAACTGCTACGTCTTGTGTCAGGAGAGGAACATCTCCTTTGGGGCATCTCAGAACTAATTTGCAGCAAGGTCAGGAAGGTAGACACTGTGGTCTATTCTCATTGTCCAAGCAGTGCTATGTAGTTACTTGCAATTAGGACAGAGCTTGTAGAGTAAGTTGAAAATCCTGACTCTTGCTGCGTGCTGATACGTCTCATTGTACAGCAATTCTATTTCCTTAAGCTCTGTGCCTCAAATAGGCGTGTTCTGGAGGTTTACAAAACAGAAGGGGTTTTGCTCATTCTGAAGCATTAGACTGCCACTGTATTGGGACAAAAAGCTTTGAAACACAGCCACCTGTTCAAAGTTGCTTTGCAAAATCAGTTATTTCGTATTTCCCCATGTAGATATCGAAGCAGGTATCTACAGCATATTCCTACCCTATGTACTACCTATTGTTATGACTTTAGTCACTGTTCCTGTAAGTCATCTATGAATGAGGAAATCCACCTTGTTAATGCCTCTAAATTTGATCATTCTCATAGTGTGGCAGTTCCTGTGCATTTCAAGTTCTGAAGCTTAATGGCCTTTTCCCTGGTATGGAAGCATCCACTTTTTTTTAGGCTTTTCTCAACCATAATTAAATGTACTAAGAAGTAATTTATTGTTTTTCTTCAAAGGTGTCTGGCCAAGATGTGGGAAAACTTCTTATCCTGAAACTGAAGCATGTCTTTTAAATTACCTGTTCATTGACCTATGTGAAACAGAATGATCCCCTTGGAAAAGCTTTTAGTGTGATCTCTTGTGATTGTCATACCTGCTCTGTTATTATAAACCTTTAATTTTGTTTGTTTTGAATAAGAAAAGAGATGCCTGCTGCCATATGCAATTGACTCACTTTAAAGGCACTATTGAGAAAGGAAAGAGTTTGGCTCAGTAAAAGGATTTAATTGTGAAGTACAGAAAACTTGTCTGTGAGGCTGTGATGAGAGAAATGAAGTTGATGTTCCAGCCATCCATTGATACCGAATCCCAAAACACTACTGCACTTCAGGAGAAGTAGAATACCAAAAGCAAGACAGTAGTGTGCTGAAAATTCATCCTGATTGCATTGGTTTCAGAGGTGTTGGCCAGAGACATGGCAGCGTGCCTTGACTGATATAGCTATGGCAGTAAAAGTTCCCTGAGTCACTTACGAGTTTATATTGACAAACTCTCGTTTTCCTGTAACACACTTGGAGATATTAAGATAAGCCAGTAAATGTTCTCAGGTCTGTCCTTTTCCTAAGCAGACGGTGCAGGTCGTGACTTGGCTGGTTGTATTGAACTGGCAAAGCCCCTAAATTACCCATCTCATGCTGCAGAGTGGAATGGGATTCTTGAGGCCCATGGAATGTGGACTTCCTCACCCATGAATCTGAAGGATGGTGTAGCATGACCTCACTTCTGTGCTGGTGCATGGTGGCTCCAGTGGTTGTCTAACACAAGAACTGAAGGCTTAACCTCCCGTGATTTTGGAGAACCAGGCTTTTCTCCTCAAGCCTGATTAGCTGTTAATTCCTTATCGATGTAACTTCTGCTGTGTCATGCCCTTTATTCTAATAGCTGTGACTCACTGCATGGGCACCAGTGTGTTCAAGGAACGGCCTTCCCTCGGTCATGGCCGTGCTCCGGCATCGAGCGCGGGCTGCGAGCGGCGTTGGGTTACTCACCAGAGGAAGGGCGTGGAGGAAATGTGATACAGCTTGACAAATGGCCTGTAACCCTTTTAGCCTGAACCTGCCAGAACGTACAAACATAGTCAAGGCCATATGCTGCTTAAAGATTATTTTATATATGAAAAGAGAAGAGCAGCTGGCAGACATAGCTAATACAGGGGAGTTCATGGAGTTGAGATGTCTCAGGCCTGAAGCTTCAGGCTTCTGGGAACCAGGCTAGTTGCAGGAGAGATGACAGGTCTTAAGGTCGTGCGTTAATTCAAGGGGGGGAAATCAGTTCAAAGTTTTGGGGTTTTTTATAAAAGGAGTGTAAAAACCCAGGAAAAATTATCAGAACTTGTACTTCAAGTACAGGTGGTTGGTGCAGTGCTTTTTTTGAGGAAATAGTAGCTGACAAAAGCAGAATGAAAAGACACCTATTCAAATGTAGGGACTCATAACGTGTTTGAAGATACACTATAAAGCCTGAGTGTGAGAGAGCAACCCTGAGCAAGAATTAAAAGCTTTGGAATAAGATGTTTTCCGCTTCTTGGACCAGCCTGGTTTTGTATTTTTCTCTTGTAAACCTCACAGTTTAATATTTGAGTACTGTCATTTGTTTTCAGCTAATAGTAAGCCAGTCTCAAGACAAGCAGATTCATGTTCTTAAGTCTCTTGTAAGGACCTCCTGTCTCTGTGATGCATTGAAGAAATAATGCCAGGCATTATGACTACATAAAAACTCTGAAGTAAAGTGTTCATGTAACTGTCAATAAACACTGTCTTGAGAGGCTGTAGGCTTTATTGAAGTCTCAGTGTTCCTTTGACAGCCTTATTTGCCATCAGGCTAGTCAAAGAGCAATGAAGGAGGTGACTTAATTAGGGGGTGACCAGAAAAGCAGTGGAAGAAGGAGCCATGTTCTCAAAAATACTTATTGTGTGCATTTTACAACCATTTCCCTTGCACTTACCTGGGCTGAAGATGTTTCTGTGTAACAACTGGTTTTTTCTAAGTTCATCCCTTACTGTTCCCACTGGGCCTTCTCTTCAACTCTTTATCTTCTTCTGTCTCATACTGTGAGTGAAGAAGAAAAGTAGAAAAATTTCCCAGCATTTGGAGTAGATTCAGCCAGGAATGGCCTTGGGTTGTCTTCCAGAGCAGGGAGATGTGCTGCAGTGAAAGTGCACAGGGAAAGAGTCATGAAAGAAGCTATGCCACACTCTGTCCTGTGGGATAAGGGATGAGGTACACTAGTTTCATCTTAATTTAATGTGAAAGGTGGGGGGGGGGAAGGCTGAGGATGGGGTTTGTAAGATCTGTATTACATAAAGGTATGAGATTCTGGAACTTAGCTTTATGTGAAGGAAGCATTATGTAACAAAATAAAATATTAATATGAGATTTTTAGCAAGGAGACAAATTTAAGATTTAACACTTGTCATAGTCAGCTATCTTAAAGCCGCTGGATTTGTATGATTCAAAAACGTAAGAACTGTCTGTTATGTTCAAGGGAGTCTCTCCCTGTGTGCCTTCTGTACTCCCATCTCTTCATCTTCCATTTATTTGCTTCCCCTCTGTTGGGGGAGAGAAATGTTAGATGACTTTTATAGATTTGAGACTGGCTTAATGCACACAGCTTGGCAGTAACTTTTTGTAATTGTTAACTGTTGATGATGGCTTTCTCCTCTTACTATAAATAAATACATTTTATGATTGGGCAAGTTGTAGAAAAATTCACTTACATTTTCTAACAGTGATTTTTAATGCTCCATTTGCTGAGGGGGCCGCCAAAGAAGGGAAATGAGTTTGTCTGTGAGTTCCACGTTGGATGTGCTTTGCTAACAAAGGTCAATGCTTATATTTTCACTTCAGAAGTGCTAGGAACTTGTCTTTGCTAGACCTCTGGAAGAAGCAGTTTGTTAGGCTTCATTGCCTATTGAATAGGATTTTAGTGAATGGTTAAATTACTTTGTATGTGAACTATGACTCTTTTATGACCTGTTTAAAACTAATTAACACACCATGCTTACTTGAAGCAACTTGTGAGTTTTGACTTTGAACAACAAAAGGCAAACTTGAGCAAGTGCTAAGCTCCTTCAGTTAGACTTCAGTCCACTTGATAAAAAAATTTTAAGTTTCAAGTCAGAAGCATATACAGTGCCTGACACACCACCTCTGCCAAAAAAAATCCCAAACCCCAACAACACCCACCAAAAAAAGCCTCCCAGAACACAAACTAAAAGAAAACCAAACCCAAAACAACCCTATCATTAAACATCACTTAGAAAAGAGAGCAAGAGCAGAAGTATAAAGTACTTTCAATCATGCTGCTAGTTGAGGTAGGCAGTTCTTTAATTGAGAGATTTTCATCACATATGGTTGTATAAAGAGATGTAATTTGTAGCAAGCAGTAAACAGATTACTACTACCTAACTAAACAGTTGGTAGCATTTAGTTTAGTTTGCTTTGGTGTTCTTGTTTGAATGGGTTTTTTTTAACTTGTATGTTGTCTTTTTGTTTCTTATACTGATCAGTTTTACAAATCATGCATAACATTTCAGGAGCAGTATCAAAATACATACCTTCAGTTTCTTTATCTAAAAATGTTGTTCTTTCCTTTTGGGCAATCCTTTGCCTAAAGAATGCCTGCAAATTATTTAGTATCAATGGCAGAGATGTCTTGTATCTTCTTTCCCCTGTCTCAATGGCTGTTTGGAACATATAATATAAAACAGAGCTGCTTCTGAGGTTTTCCCAAGCTATCTGTCTATATGAAACATTGGAGAGTCAGTTCTAATCACTATCAGAGTGCACAAGCCTGCACTGCCCTGTGTGTTGGAACATGCAGTTGTGGCACATACTGCCAAGAAGAAATCTCATTTCCAGTAACTGGGTGGCAAAGAGTCTGAAGCCACTACAGCTAAAAAATAAGGAACCTGAGGGGATGAAGAAAACACTGGGTTATATCTTGGTGTTCACTTTTAAATATTCTTCTGACAAGAACTGGGTGTAAGTTTGGAAAAAATTGGTATTGTTTTTTTTTCCCTCCCAAGTTTTGAGATGTAATTCCAGTTTCATTAACATCAGGCACCTGGGATCACTCTTCTACTGCTTTATTACAAAAATGCCCCACCTATCATTATACCATTATACAACTATGTGAAATTTCGTGGGGATTAGGGGATTTAGAAGCAAAGCATGTGTATCGGTTTGAGATCAAAGTGTAATAGCACTGTTAAGTAAATGCTGAAGGCTCACAGTTTGTACTTCTTAGTTCTGAAAAGGTAAGTAAATTCTTGGAGTAGGGCACCAATATGTGCATCTTCAGGTTTAAGAACCTTCGAGTGGCTAAGTATATCTTTTATTTCTGCAGAGGAAAGCAATGTAGTCTAATACTGTTTTATAGAGATGGTACTAAATACATTTCTACGATCTCCTTTACATTTATGTCTGTTTAGGCTTTATCCTATTTAACGCACTGTTGTATTGCAAAAGGGAAAGGTGGCAGTAGAGTTTCTGTTTTGGGCATCTCCCCCCCTCTCCAAACCCTATGTATTTGTTTTTGTTTGGTTAAGGGTTTGCCGATAAAGCGGCAGCACTTACCAAAAGCCCATTAGGTAATTGCTTCTTAAAACAGTGATTTGCATGTATTGTTTTCTTAATGTCATGATAGTCATGCTGAATCTCCTTCATTGTAAGAGTACTGCCACTGCTAGTCAAACAGTGAATTAACTGCTGGGACAGTTACTTGCTGTAGCACAAGGTAAATTTCCCTCTCATTCTCGCTAAGCAAACAACAAAAAAAATTTGCTTGGAGTTTCTTACAGTCTTCCTGTTGATGCCTCCGTCTTCCAGTCTGTTTTGGAAAATGGCTTTACATTTTCTTTGCTGTGGTTTTGCTTGTGGGTGTGGGTTTGCGGACTTTTGTGAGTCTTTCGGGAACTTCTGGATATTGGAGATGAACAGCAGAGACAGCTGGCTGATTGCTCCTATGGTTATTAGCAGGCAGATGGAGCAAAAAGCATGTCAGTCTTTTTGGCACTATTTCAGCTACACTTGCCCTCTGCACAAAGGACTTTTGTATTTTCCGTTACACTGAGGATCCTTGTATAGCAAAACAAATCATGATGGGAAAATTAAGTATATGGGATATTTGTACCCCTTGTGACTCTTCTCTGTTGTAATCCTTCTGTGTTCAGCTTGTGACAGACTTCGTGTTGAAGCCTTTGTTTTCTCCTAGGATATAGTGCAAGGCCTCAGCTTGTGTCTAAGAGTAAAGTATACAGGATCTAGAAGCCTGGAAATCCAGACTGGCTTTTTCATGTATCCTGGGGAGTAGCGTCCTTTTTATATTACTGTGAACAAAACCAGCAAGGGGTGCAGGAGGAAACTATTTGTGAGACTGTTTTAATATTGTTAGAGGGAGGTAACTTCTGCTAATTAGCCGGTTATTTTGGTTGCCCTGAAAGAATTGTAGGAAACTTATAAAGTGTGGGGATTTTTCCCTTCCCTATGTTTGAAACTCTGAAGACTGATGCCCTCACACTAAAAAGGTAATGTTAAGAAAGCGTCACACCTTGAGGAAGTTGAGACTTTTTCCTTTAATTTATGGTCTTTAGTATATGTTTTAATCACTGAAGACCTAGAAACTGACACAGATTTACAAGAACTAGAGTGTTTTCTGTCTATAATAAAGAAAAAAATCCCACAGTATTTCTGACTTTGTATAAAAATGGGATTTGTGAGGGCATTTGGTATGCTTTTTTTGGCTGCCACTGTTCTATCCATTTTCTGTTAGAAATCTTTAGTGGGATCAATGACTACTCACTCCTTGCTGAAAGCTCTTTTACTTTAGGATAGTGATGCCCCTGAAGGACATGGGATGTGCTCAGAACCACTTTCACACGTGTTAACTTGTTAAACCATTTCTTAAAGAAATGGCCTTCTTTAAAGTTTTGCAGGTGGTCATGGACGGGGAACCCAGGATCAACTAAACTTTCATTTTTTTCATGTTAACTGCATCTTCATCTCACTGAATTTATCTAAAAGCTCATTTAAGCTTAGGAACTTTGGTCTGGTGGACAGAGAACAACATCTTCAGACAATTTGAGTCAAGTTTTTCGGTGGTTTTTATTTGTTTTTTGCTGTTGGTTGAGGTTTTATTTGTTTATTTCTACTTCTCTGTTTCTCTGTAGAATATAATCTGATAGGAATTTTTGTTCTTCACTTATATATTGCATTTGGGATTCTGGATCTGTACTTTCTAGGATGTTAGAAAACTAGAACAGAGATTTTTCTTTCACCTGAGGTAGCATGTGCACATATATTGAACAGATACACTGTACAGAGCATTCCCATTCTTAAGACACATTAGTGTATGTATATGTGTTGAATGGGCTTTGCTGGGGAATTAAAGGTACGGAGGTGCATTGCTTCTGTCAGAACTTCTGCATGGCTGTGGAAGGTGTAAAACATTCTAAGTGATTAGGAGGCAAGCTGCTCATGCAGTATAGTTTAACTGAGTCTTTGGATTAGAGAGATGTTTTCAATAAATAATTCTAATACACTTTCTATTTATGTCTTTCATTGCACAAGGTGTAAAATCTGTAGCATGTACAGTGATTGAATACTTGTTAAAGCAGCTTTGAGCCTTTCTAGGAGAGTTGGTACCAGATGTACTAAAGGCCTTCATCTTCTATGGCAGAATAAAATGAGACTGTATTTTTTTCTCAGAGTTCTTGGTGATCCTCATATATTACTGTGTCAGTCAGGTGCTTCTGGGACTAAATAATTGTCGCCTGAGGAGGTTTTCTGTTACCTGTTTCAATGTTTGGGCCTGCAAGCAGTGAGGTTTTATGGGAGTATTTGTGTGTGTATGCTTAGGAAGGGATGGTATTGCTTTAATCCTCCTGCTTCTCTGAGCTCCCTTAGCCATTCAAGTTGGCGAGTTGGTCACTGCTCCTTCAGCAGCTCCTGGTGATGGAGAGTAACACTTCTTGCACGTTGGGCTTCTACCAAAACAGAAGCCATCTCTGTTCAACTAGACAGCTGTTTATACCTGAATTTAAGTTTACAGTGCCTCTTCCAAATGCACTAAGCAGAACGGGCTTTGCATCTTGGATGTATGAAAGTAGTGGCCATGTCTCAGGAAATCCTCAATTAAGTTACATTGCACTTATGCTGAATGAAGTAGAAGTTATGTTTTTGGTGTTGAAAAACGATAATTCGTGGTGTATGTAATGCTGAACAATCAAAACTGATAAGCTGAAGGATGAAACATACCAGTTTCATGAAAGCATGGTCAAAAGCGTGAGGAGGATAGGGGGGTTTCTTTTCTTTTATAATCCTGTCTCAGAGTATGGAAGGATAAGTGGCATTGAAAAATAAACATTTCTTCTAAGTGAGCATAACCAACCTATCTTTAATTGCCTGGATGTGGTTGAAGAAATGAATGCCTGTCTCTTATTGCACTCCTCTTCAAGAAGCTTCACCAGGTGCAGAAGTTGGGCTCAACAAAGCTAGCTGTGAGGAAACCTGGCTTTTTCTACCTAACCACTTCACTATTTTCACACTGAATCTCACTACTGTTTTGTTAGTCATTTTTCCACCTTTCGTTTTTTTTTGGCACTAATGTGCAAATATGAGTAAGGAACTTGCTGATAAAGTGAAACACGTGACTACTTTTAACCTTGCTGGAACTATCTTCTTTGAAGGATTTGGAGGTTTGGTTTGTGTACTTGTAATAACCATGATTGTTTTCCCACAAATTACATGCTTGCTCTTCCTTGCTACCCTGAAAGATTAGTAATGAGGAGGAATACATCCACCTTATGGAGGAAAAATAAATCTCATCTAATTTTTTTCCTACTGTCTTTGACTCCTGTGCTGTCAAGAGCTTCAAATGGAGTAGTTGTGCTCAGTTTTTGGTGCTGTCTAGCTCTGGTAATCAGTCTCCCTCTTCTCAATCAATAATAGGCATTGACTTTAAGGTTGCTTGGTGGTGAATGAAGAGTACATGATTGATTTTGGTTTATTTGCTTTGTTTGGAGCTTCCTTTTTGTGGGTATTTGTTTGTTTGTGGGTTTTTTTTTAATTTCACTAATACTTTATGTAGAGCATTTCCCACTGGCTGTGTCTTTGAATCGAACTCTCTCACTTAGAGCCAGTTTAGGTAATTTGCAGCCCCTGAATATTGTCAGCAACATGCAACCCCTTACAGCAGATGGCTGTTAGGCATTAGGTTACTATGGAAAATTCTGTACAATAATGATAATCTGCTTTCTGTATCTATCAAGAACATACCCATCTGATGTTTAGGATATTACTTGCTGCTTTTAATGTATTTTTGGCCATTTTTATATAATCTTTAGAAGTACTTCATAGGTTAATGTGGAATTACTTGTTTGTTTTGTTTGTAAACAAAGACAGTCACCAGCTTCTTGCTGGTGGAGTACATGATTGAGGAAGATCCATGTGTCTATTTAAGGCCAAATTTAAAGACTTGCCCTAGAATTAGATAGAGAGCTCTTCATTGGTTTCATCTATTTTTAGAATCTCTTCACACTGAAGGTATTGTCATCCTAAATAGCTCACTATTTTGGATATACAGCTTGTTCCATGGGTTAACAAAAGTTATGATGGCCTTTTTACGTAGTATGGGCCAAATGAAGTTATTTCAAGAGTCTTTGAAATTGTTAAAAACTTCTTAAATTCTTAGCAGAATTTAGCTCCTGATGCCTTTTTAAATATCTAAATTTAGGTTCCTTTTAGGCAAATAACATGGCCGGAAGTTAAAACTTGGATTTGGTGAACTGTGTTTCGTAGGCTACCCTGATTGCTTCTCAGTGAATGGATATCACTGAAAGTTTAGAGGAAAGCTGTAAGACATGTAAGAACTTAAATCTACTTGAGGAAACATATGCAAGAGATGTTAAATCTTCCCAGGCTGCAAAGTAAATGCTGACTCCATATAGTAATTGTACTGTTAAGGTCAACTCAACATGCCGTTAAAGTGATGGGGAAATTGAACTTTTTGCTATTTTTTAAGGGTTGTGATAGACTGGAGCTGTTGAGAACAATCCCTCAAGCAGAGCCATTTTGAAAATTGATTATAATTATTTTAGGCCTTTGCCAAGGCTATTTGTTTATTTTGTCTACTTAAAAGCCCCCTAAAATACTTGAACTAGGTTATTTACGAAATTAAACAGAGAATTAGAATTTGAATGATAGTTTTACTAGTATTAAATCCAACTGTGATACTAGAGATGCCTGATACAACAAGAACACAAATTATCAGAACACATTGGCTAACTCCATGAAAGCAATTTCAGTAGAGTAGTCAGAACAACTCATTGTTCGAGTAAATCCTGAGTTGGAGTGAGTTCCTCTGGATTTTGTGGACTACTGCATAACTCAGAGTAATGCTCTTCATGGTGAGCAACTGTAGACTGGGGGCCTAACTAGAAGTAGTGTTACTACTACTAAGGATGAGTAGTGTTACTACTACTGAGGATGCTTCTAAATTAAAATCAGCTTATATTAGGAAAATAATAATTTACAAAGGTACATGTTACAGTATTTCCTGAACAAAGTAAATTTGAAAGGCAGCTTCTGTCAGTATAATTAAGGCTTTTGTGGCGTTAATAATTATAATTCATACCTGTCAAGATTTTAAAACCAGACCGTCTTAGTGAGACCACTTCCAGAAATGCTCTGGCTTTAGGAATATGAAAATAGGCACATGCAGAAATGTGTGAACCTCTTTTTGTATCTGTTTGTGTTAATAACCTCTTCTCACACTGTTCAGGATGACAAATAGTGACAGCATACCCAAACAGACAAATTATTGGAATAATAATGATGAATAACCTTAGATACTTGCTCTGTGAAATCTGTCAGCTATAAAGCTTTTAGTATGTGTAAAGGTCATGGAAAGCTAGGCAGTGTAGTTGTTCAGAAAGTTGAAAGAAATACTCAGATTATCCAAGTTCTTCAAGCTGTAATAGTTTGTGTTTGTCAAGCTTTCAAGTACCATCTTAAGGCACTTCAGTACATGGAAGAAAAATGTTTCTGCAGGAGACTGTGTAGTCTCACGGCACAACTGTGTTCCCTTGATGTACTGCTACCACCCATGCCTGTGGAGATTCCCCAGTTTCTGCTTGTCCTTAAGGCTCCAGTTCATGAATGAAGTTAATGCTAACAGTCCTCAAGGATGGTTTGAAACTGTAATTTGTATTTTTTTCCTACTAGCTGTTCTTCTGTTCACTGAACTCACAGTTGTGCTTGGGAATTTGCATTTGCACTCTGGCATGTAAAACAGCCAAAGCAGTGGTTTCTAAAACATAAGGGATTGTCTTACTGACTCAAGAAGCAGAAAGAGTAAGTGATTATCCAGCTAGGATGGGAGTGGAGCTGGGAAGCAGGACAAATTAGACATGCTCCCTATTCCGAGAGGGTAAGGAGGTTGCTGAACTAATTACACTAGTCTGTTAATTACATTAGTCCGTGTCCTAATGCATTAGAGGATCTGTGTGTTCTGGGAAGATAGGTGTCCTACTGAAGTTAAAATAATTTCCCTTATGGTGGGTCTCCTGTGGGGTCACAGGTCCTGTCAGCAAACCTGCTCTGGCTTGGGCTGCTCTTGCCATGTGTCCATAGGTCCTACCAGGAGCCTGCTCTAGCATGGGCTTCCCACTGGGTCTGTCTTCTTTGGGCATCCACCTGCTCTGGTGTGGGCTCTTCTGTGGACTGCAGGTGCATATTTGCTCCACTGTGGATCTGCAGGGGCACAGCTGCCTCACCATGCTCTTCACCATGGGCTGCAGGGGAACCTCAGCTCTGGTACCTGGAGCACCTCCTCCCCCTCCTTCTCCACTGACCTGGATGTCTGCAGAGTTGTTTCTCTCACATATTCTCTCTTCTCTCCACTGTTGTTATTCCGAGCAGTTTCCCCCTTCTTAAAAGTTTTATTCCAGAGGTGCTGCTGCCATCACTGATGGGTTTGGCCTTGGCCAGCAGCAGGTCTGTCCCAGAGCTGGCTGGCATTGGCTCTGTTGGACACAGGGGAAGCTTCTGGCATCTTCTCCTAGAAGCCAGCCCGCTACCAACACCTTGCAATGCAAAGCCGATACAGCCCTCTATCTTGTGACATGCCTTAAAGAAACTGAGAAAGGAGGAACCTGACTTTAAGCAATGTTGACAAGACTGTCATTCTGTTGAGGAAAAAGCCTCCCAGCAAAACTAATGCTGCCTCCACTTGGTTTGGCTTGTCCTTCCAGTGGTCCAAGACGGTTAATTTGCTGAAATTGTTTTGTTTATAGTGACCCTACGAACTTGTAGCCAAGTGGTGTGTATTTACACCACACTGAAAGTGAGAGAAGTTTGAAATGTGAGGTAGAGAAGTGTGGTGGTGTTGGGACACTATTGGGATTGTGTGGAGACAGCCTTGATCTGTAACTACGTTGTCCTGGGCTCTCAGCTGAGAGGTGTGGTAACTAATGTGATTGTGTGTAAATGCCAGTAAGAGTCCTTACAGGATTTAATTAGCACAGAAGAGCATGTGTTTTGCAGACTGAAATAATTAACTGGCTTTGGACTTGGGAGCTCCCTTTTGAACAGTGATGATCTGTGACTCCTAATTTAGATGAGATACAGGAATGAGAGGGCAGAATGAAGGTTAATACTTAAATTTAGATGCTGAAATTCAGACTGATAATTGACCTTTCTATTTTTTCCCTTTTTTTTAAACTGCAGCATTCTATTTGTCTCTCTTCAAAGTTGAAATATATTTATCTCAATTTTCATGTTAGTTTTGTGATGGTGTTTTGGCATTTTTGGAGATTGGAAAAGGAGAGCATTTTTGTAAAAATATCTTCATATCAGTTAATATTTGTCAAATGCCATCTGTGAGACTTCTGTTAGTATGCATTGGCATTAGTGATTAACCTGCTACGCCCACCTCTGCATTTAACTGAGTTGCATTGTTCATGGGGAAGCTGGAGATTAACAGAACAAAATATGATTATTCCAAAATCTAATTAATTCAGGATGTGGTTTTGATCTTCAAGTGATGGTACTTACTGGCAGTTGGTGACTAAATTTGTAATGTTGTTGAATTGATAAATCTACATTTTATAGATGTTGGTTTCAGTGATCTTTGCAGGTCCCTTTCAATGCAGGGTGCTCCATGATTGTTTGGGAAGCTGTTCATATTTGGGAGGCAGGAGGAAGTATTTTAGTACAGGCTTATATATGTACTGCTTGTTGTCTTTCATCATCTACCTGGCATCTTCTTGGTTTAGGTAACCTACACTCGTATCTCTAATTATTTAGGTCTTTCCATTTATCCTCCTGAAGAGTTCTACTCTTAAGCATCTTCTTGCAGTCATTTAAAGTTAAGAGCATCATGATGAGAACAGTGTCTCCTGTAGCCTGCTGTAGGAATTGTATCTCTTAAAAAGGCAGTTGTCCATGCAGAGAGAAGTCTAGAACCATATATTCATCTCATAACAGTTGCAAACAGTTCCTGAAGAAAGTATTGTGAGCTACAATGTAAGTGTTTATGTTTCATGGAAAACCTTAAAGAGAAATGCAGAACAGATATTTCAGTATCCTTCCTGAGCACTTGTACTTATTGTACACAAGTAAGTGCTGTTGCACTTCTCTTACTTGACTGGAGAACAGGTTGAAATTATTCAAGATTATTTGTGAAAAAAGCATGACTAACTCCCACTATAACAGGAAAACATAAACAGTTGCAGTTTGACTAAACCTTGAATTCTACATGTTTTGTTTTCAGTGGAGAAGATGTATGGATGATAAAACACAGCATGGAGTAGATGTTTAAGCTTTGCAAAGGTTTCATATTAGTATGATAGTTTGCAGTCCCATACCTTGTGAAGGTACTCCTGTGGTAAGATTGAGGGGTGTTGGTTTTGGTGGGAGTTTTTGTTCTTACAAATTTTAAGTTGTTCTCCCTCTTTGTTCTTCAGGTGTCTGTATAGTAATTACCCATCCATATGTTTCTGCTTCTTTCAACTAAATTATTGCTTACTTGTAATGTTTCCAGATACTGTCTACTTACAAATTAGCAGCTGCACAAAACAAAACAGATTTAGAAGGACATGTAAAAGGTTACGTTTAAAGAAGAAAAAGGTGCTTGCAAATAAGTAGCTTTAAAGAAATTGAGAGAAAGCTAGAGAAAGCTTGTTTTCCTTGTATGTAACTTCCCATACTTCATTTTAAGTGGGTAAGCAGTTAATATAATGTAGTAGTCCAACCTAGGTTTAAGTGTTGAATGTTTTTCTCTTCAGTCTGCTGCTAGTACCCATAGTGTGTAAAATGTAAAGCTACTGGGCCAGATTAAAGCATGGTATTCAGACTTCCATAAGCATCTCCCTTCTTATGCAGCTGTAGTGTTCAACTGTGTTCCATAGTGCTCTGGATTAGTGATGTAAGTCTGCACTATGTCACTGTCAATTTGGTACTATTGGGGTTTTTTAAACATCCTTTCAGTATGCATTGCATTTCTCAGTGTAAACTACCATCCCTTGTCCTAGCTCCCTTTTTTTGCTTGCATTTTCCTTGTCAGCATGTAGAACAGCAGCAGGAAGAAGGAATGGAAGCTGGGCAAATCTCAGTTGCTGAACAAGTTATAGAATGTCATTGCAAACTATTGAGAGGGGCCCTGCTCTTGCAAGATGTGTGCAAGTGCTGGTGCTAATGGAAATTGCTGCATCACGCTTCCTGCACAGCCTGGCATAGCAGCTCATGGATTTTGCTTTGTAATCTGCCCACTGCTGTGGCACTTCTGCAGGAGAAGGTTGATGCATTTCTGCTTGTGGAATTTTGTTTATAATTGGTTGTCACTGGCTGGGAATGGATCAAATGTACAGGTTCAACACCTGTTGCTCTAGGTGATTTCAGACTGCCACCAACACAGTGGGTTTTACACATTTTCAGTTGAGCTTTTGAACACTTGTAGCAAACCACTCATTCTTCTATGGAACAGGCTTGGATGCAGTTATTGCATTCATGTTTGGCATGTGGAAATATTTAACGTGCATAATCTGGCAGAAAGTTAAGTACGTTCTGAATTCATTGTTAAGAGAGAGGCAGAAGTTGATATTGTATATCTGTGGCTTTAATGGTTCATAGTTGAAAATAAACAATGGTAATAAATGAGACTATTTGGCTAAAGTTTTGTATGCTAAGTAAAGAGACTCTGCAATGCTGGTGTTACACTGATATTAAAATGTGTGAAAATAAAGTTGTTCCATGTCCAGCACGATGATGGCATTAATTCCTGCTACTCTACTGTGCAGAGCAACAATAACCCCTGCCAATCTCCTCTGTTTGGGAGGGACAAAAGGGTGGGGAAGAATGTCAGACTGTTAGCATAGTTTTCTAGTCCCATTTCAAATATTTATTGAGCCTGTTAACAAATACAAAATGAGCCAGAATCCTTGTCAAAGAGAGGGCTTGACTCCTTTTGTTGCCCTTGTGCCATTATGTAATGCAAAGTTACACAGAAGTGGGTCAGAAAGATAACTTCCACGTTTCATGGTCCTAATGGCTCTTCATACTACATATTGAACACTTGAAACCAAAAAGTAAACTGAACAGGCTACATTTAAAACCATAATTCCACAAGAATTTTCATGTTAATATTGCTGTTGAGGGTTTTCCTTTCCTCGCACCTCTGGGATCCTTAATTAGTAATTTTATGTATTTATAAAAGGCTTGGAACCAAGGTAATTTCACGTGAAAATTTGGGATGATTTGGCTAAGGAAAATAATCTGAAACAAGACCAGGATCATTATTAGATGGTACAAGTCCTGAACTTTGATCCTCCTCTTTCCTTCTATTTGCAGTGTTCAAGCTACATCTTCCTACTCCACATAAATGTTTCTGGGCTAGGGACAGCATGTCAGTGGCAGCAGTGCCCTTCTCCATGAGGTCCATGGACCTTCTCTTATGTTACATCAAGCCATGAAGATTTCTTTAAAGTGACAAACATTCACTGGTCTCTGACTGTGTAGACAGAAATAGTTATTTCATAAATATTTGAGGAAGAGTGATATACCTGTTTCACAACAGGTTCTGCTTTGGAGAATGTGTGTAACTTCTGAATGATGGGCTCACACCACCTCTTTTGTCCCCTAGTTTGCTGCTGCTGCACTGAAGAGGTAAAAAAGCCCAGATGAGCATTCTACGTAGTTCTGGATCATTAGTGCAAAGAGTATGCAATAAGTCATTCAAATATCTTCACAGAATAAAAGCTGCCAACGCTTTCTGGTTTTATATATATATATATATACATTTGTGGATAGATATGCTCTTACAAAGGCTAATATATTTGTAAGAAAACTTCAAATAAACTGTTGCTTCAATTTTGCATGTTTCTTTCATGGATTTAGGGTTTGGGAGATGGACTTAAGCTCTGTAGGAGAGAAAGCAGTAGGTGAATGTGTGGATAGAGTGATATTACTGAACACAAGAAGCCTTGATATTTATAAAGCTCATGTTCAAATGTAATAAACAGAATTGCCAGAAGGCTGCATGTGTCAATTAGCTAGAAGATGGGGGGGGACAGGAGGGGACAGGATGGGACAGATCTGTGAGCCACCAGTGTAAATACCTTTCTTCCCTATTTTCTGATTGAGAGTGCTCTGATTTTGCTTGGATTGGCTTCTCAGAGATCATAAACTTGTCAGAGTCAGAGGAGATCTTTTTGCTTTAAACTGTCAGTGTAAATTTTTAAAAATTATTTCTTGTTTCTTTCTTTTGGTCGCTTCATCTGTAATGTCTTATAAGGGAAAACCAGTTTTCACTAGACACTACTTCATAATGCACAGGCTGAAAAGGAGCAGTATTATTCTTCTGCCCTGTCTTTCAGGAAATAACTTCCTTGTGAAGAAGTTTTGTATACACTGTGTGAGGTTTTAATATATGAGTTACCAGATCTCTGAGTCTTGTGAGCATCTTGTTGGCATAAGTTGAAAACAAGGTATGTGTAGAGTTTCCCCAGAGCTGTCCTCGGTCTGTGCCTGTAAGTAAACTGAAAAATCTGTATTTAAAACCCAACAACTGAACAGATAGAGGCAGAATTCCTCCTCTTTGTTATTAGTCTTTGAGGAAGAGTGCTGTGAAAGCATGTTTCTTGTGCAGTGTTTTAGTAGATACAGAACTTGTGATTTGCTGTTTGTACTGATGCAGCTTGCACTAAGTAAATTTAGTTATGTAATTAGTTAATCACACACACACTTAACCATAAAAGGTCTTTTTGATGCTCTTTTTTGTTGTTGTTTTTAAATAAAATAAAACTCAGAACACTTGTCATTTTAGGATGTCCTACATATCTACTGACTATGTTTCAGCAGTAAGCAGATGTTATAAGAAGGTGGTGGCATTGGTATTCAGTGCAAAGCTGGACATCTGGTGATTCTGAACCAGAGCTTTTCCTGAAGTTGTATAGAAAACAGAATTCATGTTCTCCATATTCCTCAAGATATGAAAATTACTGAGGGATGAACTTGTCTGAAAGGATAACATTTTGGGATATAATATGTATGGAATTGTGGTGCTTTATCAGTCTTAACTTTGTGTGATGAGCATCTTCAAAGAACAGATTCTGTGATAAGAATCCATCCTTTACACAGAACAAGTTCATTATGGCTTGTACTCAACCCTCCCATCTCTTCCCTGTCACTTGTTTTGGTATCTAGTGCTTAAAATCTTTTTATCTGTGAGAAAATCCTAGTTTGTTTTTATTTTATCCCATTGATAAAAGTCTTTACAACTTTGTAATCCATTTTCTTACAAGTGTTATTTGATGGCAAAAAAACCTGATCCAGACAATAACCCCTTATGCACAGCTTGGGAAGAATAATTAAAACTGGAGTAAACAGCAAGTGGTTTCCTTTGAAACCCAAGAACTTCTGAAGTACAGCCCTGCTTCTCTACTTCATCCATTTTAAGAGAAGATTGCTGCTCTTTTTACTGATGTTTAGGTCTTAATATCTTATTCATGTTTGCAATAGTATTCTCCAGATTGATGTTATAATAACATCCCTTGTGCTGCCCTCCTTCCCCATCCCCATGTCTGTCTGTCCCACACACATAGTCACAGACAAACCTTGTAACCTTTCATTGTTGCACATTGACTTATTTGTGTGGATATTATGCTTTTGTGGGGTGTGTGGGAGTGTTGGAAAACAGTTTTTTAAAGACAAATTTAATATATTTGCTACTGGATGCCTAAGACATCTCTGCAATGATGTAGGTTTCATCCTTTAAAGCATTGCAGGAATATCTCCTACATCAGTTCTCAGGTGGAGGATTTACTTTTTTTATACAACCGATATTTTTAACCTTCAAATGCTATAGCATTTCTGTTCATCGTCAGTCATTAGTAAAGTACAGGCTGCAGGTCAGGGGGAGAGGTAATTTACCCCTTTTGGTCAGATCCAGAGCTGTAAAGTTGTTCACATGCTGATCTTTGCTTGGAAGAGTAGTTCTGGTGCTTATGTGGCTTTTAGGAATTTGTTGGTCAACAGCTTCTTGTATGTAATGCTCTTAGACATTTTGTAGCTCACTTCCAGATTTAAATTTTTGCAGTTGGTTTGTGTATGAGTTGTTCATTGTTTTAAGGTGCTTAAAAATTCAGTTCTGCTTCTTCAGGAAGTTTCAAGCTGTTTCAAAGAGCACTTGTACTGTCAGTTGTGCTGTCTTTACCTAGAGAATTGCATGGAAATGTTTATGTAAGTCTTTCCTCAAGCTATGCAGAGATAAAAGAAACTTGGGCATTGTATATGCTTGTACCTGTATTGGGGTGCTGCCTCCTGAGGACTCCAGTGTCACCCTTGAGAACATCTCTTTCTCATGTTGGCCCTTTTAATTGCATGCTGAGTAAATTATTTTAAGATTTGTGTGGTTTCTTTTTATAACTAGTATATGATTTAAAGGTAAATTCTTCCATCCTCTGTTAATTTAATCTAGTAGTCAGGATCTTTTGTGCTGGTTATTACTTTGAGAACATCAGTGATAGGACTGTTTTACAGTTTTGGGTATGTGAGCAGTGCAAAATGTTCAAGAACTGGGAATTATAAACTTAAGCACCAGTGGTATTTATTAAGTATAAGTAAGGCAATTCTTGAAGCAGGTATTTACTCTAGGTAATTAAACAACCTGTAAGAGTCACATTGGAGAAGCATTCTAGCTGATCACACTCTGGCTGAGATGTTATATTAAAAAAATAAAAGTAAAATGCCTTCTTGTTTCTCGTGAGAGTTCAGCCTGCTGGAAATGCACATGACATTGTGTAATACAGGTTCAAGTGCTAAGCTGTTGAGGCCAATATCTAATGTAAATGTGCCTTATGGAGGGGGTATGCAGATATTCTACTGTCAGGAGTAGCAATTGCCATGTTTGAAAAACTCGTGCCCTGGTTTCAGCAGCAAGTGGCTCCTTGTAAATATTACAGATTTGGATTTTTCATGTAGAACTCTGTAGACACCATTTGCTCTAAAATGCTGTGTTTATTCTGTTTTTCCTGTCAGTTCTTGCTTGGTTTGTGTTAGATGCCAAATAGTCCATTAGAAGAAAAGCTTGTATATCCACAGTACTCATGTTTTAGTTGTCAATACTTGTGTGTAATATGCAAACAGATTTTATTCTAATTAAGTATTGTCCTACTTTTTACTTTTTATTAAATTATTTTACTATTAAAGGCAAGTAAAGAAAAATTAGTACTTTAGGTTCTTCAGTGTACTGAAGTTACACATCAGTATGTTCTGTGACCTACATACTTCCCCAACATGGACACTTGTGCAGGGGCTATAGAAAGTTAAATAAGGCATTTCAGTAGAAATCAGAAATGTCAGGTAGAAGAAGGAACTTAACATACTTTATAGGTAAAGAATGCTAGCTTTTCTAAAATCCTATTATACACTTATGAAGATGCAGATGCCACTGTACTATCCAGATTTTTTTGGTCTCCTCAACCAAATACATATTTTTAAAAGCTTTTATTATTTTATTTCCTACTCTTTCCTCTCCCTCCTGTGCCCTTTCTGAAAGCATTCCTGACCTCTGGTTGCAAAATGCTGTTTTATTATTAACTTATTTTAAAACCTTTATAAAATGGTTTTATAAAATGTCCAGTTACTGCTTTTGATACTCTGAGAACTCTGTATTCCTGCCATGCAAGTTGAAAGGGAAAACCCCCAGCCCCTGAAAAAGGATCGTGCGTTTTCCTCCTCCTCGTCCTCCTCTGAATTAATTTAGAAAAAGCCCTGGGAACTAAAAATTTTGATTCTAACCACACTTTTTTAATTTGCTTCATGCTTTCATATTAGAGATGGAAAGTAATTTTGCAAAGCTATGGGCAATTGAAGATTTCCAGCTTTTTAGATAGGAACAAACATCGTTCAAGAAACCACTATCAAATAGAATAGGTGTCCATGGCAGTAGGTAAAGAAACATTACTAAATATGTGTCTGTATTTAAATAGTTACATGGAGGTATCAAAACATGCACTATAATGAATAGTAAAGAAGATTAAAATACAGCTGAGGCATAAATTGCATTAATTTTCTGATTACATGACTGTATGCAATTATTATGACTAATAAATGTAAGTGAAATGTAAATGGGGAGGAAGAATAGATAGTAAGGTAATATTTAAGTTTAAAAAAAGTTCAATTGAAAACAACTTACTTGTTACTCTGAACTTGGAGACAAAAACTTCAAAGAGGGTTTAAAACATCTTTGAGTAAGAACCTCTGCCTGAGCAAAGGTTTAGTTAGGATAAACCTAAATATCCTAGTTAGGATAAACCTAAATATCCTATTTAAACCTAAATATCCTAGTTAGGATATTTTATATTAAAAAAAGAAAGGTACTAGAGAATGATCATGCTATCTTACTCAAAA
The DNA here is from genome assembly GCA_013397915.1 of Daphoenositta chrysoptera. Classification (NCBI taxonomy): domain Eukaryota; kingdom Metazoa; phylum Chordata; class Aves; order Passeriformes; genus Daphoenositta; species Daphoenositta chrysoptera. The sequence goes on from VZRO01008067.1 coordinate 179,363, forward strand.
GGAATTACTAAAAATTTGTATTTATTGCCTATCTGTGAGTAAGAGAAGTTCTTCTGACTTCTTGTCAATAGAAAATATTTATCATGTCCTACATCTCCATTGTGTCCTGGTTACTTGGCCCCTGAAAGAGAGTGAAGTTAGCATAAGCTGCCTGTAGTGTTTACTCCTGTATGTTAAATTTCACTTTGTATTCTTGTCAGTTTTATAATTGTGCTAAATTCTAGACTTGAGCCCATCATAAATTAACAACATTCTTTCAGTCTTCTGTCCTGATCGACAGGCTCTAACTAACCCTCTTGTGTTCATGAGTAGGTACAATCTTGTAGTTTTATTGGGTCTGGGGTTTTTGTGGTTTGGTTTTTGAGGGTGTGTGTAATAAATAGTTTCACCTATTCTTAGTTCCATATCAAATGTCCCATGGCCTATGTTCAAAACCTCAGAGCTGGGATCTTGCTATGACTTGTGCAGGAAGACCCCAGGATGATTTTGTGTGGGACTTGTGTCAAGACCTTGGATGTGGCCAAAGGTTCTCTGCTGTCTTCTTGGTATGGTACTGCTGTGGTGTGTCAGAACAGGGCCCCCACTGGTCTCTGCTCTGCAACTGCTTTATCCCTGCTCATGCTTGGTAATTCCCAGTGAACCTGCTTTGGCAGCCTCTGTTTCTTGTGGTAGTTGATGAACTTTTGCATGTCATGTTTGAAAAATGCAGGGTAAACTCAGGTTAAAGCATTAGTCAAAAAAAAAAAATCTGTATCTTGATAGAAAGAGAAAAAGATACGTTAGTGGTGAGTTTCTTCAACAGCAATGCAATTAAAGACATACAACAGAATGGGTGTACTTTGGTCAACTTTCAGACATATTTTTAAATGCTTTTTTTGGTCTCTAAAGCTACTCTCTAATTTTCTTGACTGGAGACCATCTATAATTTTCATTGAAGCTGTTAAACTGATATAGTTACCAGTGTTCATCATCGAGTGAATCGACTTGCTTATTCAGTGACTTAGCTTTAAATCTAATGGAATTTTCTTTTAATCAGTAAGAAATTTAGAGATACTCTAAATGAAAATATGCATTTCAGAAGTAGAAGGGAAAAAAGCAGTGCAACGTGGTGCTACCAAGGCCCCTTGAAAAATCTGATAGACTAATGTTTGCCTAACTTGTATACTAGGCAATTGAGAAAGCATTTTTTCTTAATCTGGAAATTATATTGGAGTTTTCTGCATGGTAAATGTTTCCTGCTGCTAATATGGATTGATGAATAGTAGTTCTGATAAGGATTATGGGGTTTAATGAATACATTATGGTTCTTCATATTTATACATTCAAACAGCTACTGAAAATCTTCACCTGAGACTTCAGTGTAGTATTCAAGCCTTGATTCAGATATTTGAAAATATAAAATTCAGAGTTTCTTCAGCTTCAAGATATCCTGTCAAAATATTTGTGTATTTATTAGCTTTGATGTATAATAAATGTCAAGACTTGTCTGTGAATGTCTTTAATTTTAGTGTCAATTTGACTTAAAATTGTTTTGATTTGAGTAGAGTTGTTTTGGTTTCACTTTTTGGATGCAAGTAATCTTTTCAGATTTTACCTCATGGCATGAAGAAACCAAGTGAAGTTATTAAATGTGTGAGAAAAAGACTGAAAATGAAATTCTGTAAAAATTACAATAGATAATAAATGTTTTCAATTACTCTTTAAATTCTTTTATAAAAAGGGCTAGTAGGCTATTTTAGTTACAGTTTAATCTCAGTGAGCACTACTGAGATGCATAAAAGTGATTTTTGTTTTATGGCTTATGGCTATTGGTAAGATTTTTTGTTCTATAAAGCTGTCCCGAGGGAACTTTATGTATACATAGAGACTTGTGTATCATCTCTCTTAGGTGACATGACCTTATACTTTTTTTGACAGTTCAGTCTGACACTTTTAGGATTCAAGTTAAACATGTTTGCAATGTATTGATCTTGAAATCACTTAGTTATGTATATGATGATACAAGTGTTGTTGGTATAAGGAACCAAAAATTTTATTTCAGTCATTGTTATTTCCCATCAGTCAATACTGACCTGAATAGCATTGAATGGAGATGAACATTCATGTAGATATTTCTAATATGAAAGTCAATTGTAGTTGCATATGTCAATAGGAGATATGATTTTAAAATAAAATAAAGAAAATGCATTATTAATACATTTGACTTCTCTTATTCTTACATCTTCTTTTCTTTTATTGAAGAAAAGAACAAAGTAATCTTACTAACACCCAAACTTAACCCAAATGAATTTGTTTTCAGAAGGAGTGTTTCATTTGGCTGTAAACATTGTTGAGTTCTCACAAACTGAAGTATCTTATAGCACAGTATACAATGGGGAAAAATTATAATGTATTCAATTAGGTACTTACAGTGGAGAATGCAGCACATAAGTGAGCTGCAGAAGTGCAAAAATAAAAGCTGTGATTGCTGGAGGGGGGGTGATACAGCTTTCACTTCAGGCTGCTGTTGTGCTCTGGCATTAATATGCAAATATATGCACATACATACAATCACATCGTCCCCAGCTGAACTTTGTTGTCCCCTCAAGGTCACAATAAAATCATTGCCCATAGTGATTGTATTCATAGATAATATGATTTGAAGGATCTGGAGGTGCCTTTTAAATTACACTGTAAGACTGGCAGATTCCAGAAGGACCAAAGGAATGCTTGGTTCTCCTTTTAGAGAAGGTGATAAGTTTGTGCAAGAAGTTGCCAGTATCCCAGTACACGGTATGACACTTGCATTAGACAGCAGAAATATCAGGGACCGCATTGCTGGAGAGCTTGCAAGGGAAAGTGGTTTTGACTTGTCCTAAATGATGTACTGAACCCAAATTAAGATACTGGAAATACTGCTAGTGAGGAATTACTCTAACAGCAATCAGACCATACTTCATTCCTGCAGGAATGTTTTAATTGTCCGAAACAAGTCCTTTGTAGTTGAGGTGAAGGCCCCTCCCCTGCCCCTCCCTCCCAGCTGGGGTGTCTGTAAGAATGTTCCTTAGCACTAAAAAGAAATGTAAGGGGGCAGCCAAGAGTGGTGTGAATTTTCTTGAAGCCTTGAAATCACCACATAACCTGCATGTGGTTGACTTGTGTGAAAGATCAAGAGAGTTTGTGTGATTAGATGTGCAGCAAATGGAAGTACAGAAAGAGGAAGATAACCTTTTCTCATAAAGTTCAAATGGTGCCCAGCATTGGGAATAGAAAATATATTAGGTTCTAGTAGGCTTAATCCAGAAACACCTAGAGAGGGCCAAACCAAGAGTCTGGGGAACAATTTACAAGGTCCCTGAAAACTATTAAAGCCTGTTTTTTCAAGCATCTGAAACAAGAAGATTTCTGTAATACTAGAAACTGATTAATATATGGAAGTGGCATTTGAAGAAAATAAGGTCATGGAACAAAAGAGCGATGCCTCTAGGTAAGTGTGTTCGCACCACAGGAGGTTGGGCAAGTTCACTTCGGTCCAGCTCTGCTCCCTTGCAAAAGGAAACTGCCTTAACACAGGCTGGGGGAGTGAGCAGCCCCCCAGGTAAAATGTAGTCTTCCTCATGGATAACATGAGAATGAAGTCACTGAGCAATCTGTGGCATTCAATATATTTATTGCGCAGTACTGCTTCGGTATGGGGGCCGTTGGGAAGGAGGGTACAGCTCTGGGATGAGTCCAGAGAGTTCCAGACCTGCAGGCTTGATGGCACTCTCCTGATTTCTCCAAAAGAGTCACAGGGCAGGTGGACAAGAGGGACAGGCAGTTGGCATGGTTGTGGTTAGCCAAAACCCTTGTTGAAGGTTCTTAAATCCTTTAGACAAAGAAATTAATTTAAAATTGAGAGTACCAGAAAAATGGAGTGGTGATAAAATAGGATACTCACACAAATGCAGAAAACCTTCTGGGATATTTGCTGTTCAATAAATTATCTGGAAAAGGGTGTGGAGAGCAAAAAGAGTAACTTCGCTAATGACGTGAAGTTATTCAGGGTCATGGAAATAAGGGTGATGTGGAATTGCAGAGAGATTTCATGCTAGAATAGCAAAAGGGACAAATGAAATTCAGTTTTTTAAAACTCTAATACTAAAGTAGAGTATCCTTATCCTATGATAAAGGACAATTAGCTGATCTGTAATTCCTAATACATGCATCAAAAGAACAGATGTCTCATCTTTCAGAGAGACTAAAATCTTAACATGATATATAACATTTCTCTACAGACATTTGTGCAATAAAAGGAATTGTGCTGTAGCAGCTAGAACAAGAAAATAAATATTTCACCTAGTACTATTTAAACCGTGGGGTTTTTTTCTTCTTAGAAATTAGGCAGTGTTTTAAGCAAGAAGTTTATAAGAAGTAGAATCACCATTCAAAAGAGGTGGAATGATAATATGAACATTTGAAATGGCAGAGTATAGAGACAGATAAAAGTAGAAAGCAGAATTAGAAAACAATTGGGTTTAGTCAAAACTGCCATTTCATTTAAGCTGTTTTTTGCTCCAGGTTTTGGCACCAAATATTAATGTATTTTAACAGCTGATTGTGAGATCAAGTATGTAAAATCCATTTTTTAAATGTACAAAATCAGCTAACATAAACTGTGTAGCTGTTTCCCACGTTAATAAGGAAAACTTCATAAGCATAGAAAGAATTGGAAAGAGGAAACTGGAGTGAAACATAGCAGATATTCTGGTAGCAAGGCTCCTGACTTCTCTTACAGTCTTGATTTTTATTTAAAGCATTTATTTGAGATAAATGGTCCTGGTTACTGCAGTTGTGATTAGTTTCTATCTCCAAGGAAATCAATACCATAACACACCATGAAACTAAACCAAAACTGCAATACTGGCACACTGAAAAGGTTTTTGTAGTTCATTATATATCAGATTATCATATTTACCAAATTACATAAAGAGAAAATATCAACAACATTTCATCTAGTCTGTAGCCAGCATAATCTAATTTAAAATTAATATGATACAAAAACCAGTACAGAACAGGAAAGAACAATAAAAGGAAAAATTACAATCTAAGAGGCAAGTGTAATGCAAGGAAGAAGAAAAATCCTGCAATATAGTTGCTGTACATGGTTGTTGCTACCACAGAATTACTCCTCTTGTAAGAAGAACCAAAAGAACAGATTAATTCACTGTCAAATCAAATTTTCCCCCTGAGACTACACATAACATTAAAAATGGGAACAGTGGATTTTTAGCAACTCTCCATCTGAACCAGAGCGCAGCAGACTCCAGATAGTCCATCTAGTTGCTGTAAATTCTTTCTCATACCATTCTGCAACATTCCCTCTTCATGAGAAGACTTCTTTTAAATTATGTTCTCTGCTCGGTTTTCAACTGCAGGAATGGAATTTTTTCTTTCAAATTAAGCACACCCACTCTAAATAAGCAATATGTGTTGGATTCCAGTCTTTCTCTGGGTTTCTTTTTTACCCGAGTTCAAACCTTTAAGACCAAGCTTTTCTATTGCAGCTCAAGAGGAGGCATGTGCATGTAACAAAGGAGAAAATACATCAGCAATTCTATTAATTTATATTTATTCTGTAGAAGTGATTGACAGGTTTTGAAGTTTATTTTGGACAAAGGGCTACTATATTTTGCAGAGAAATTCATCCTTAGTCATGCCATTGATATGCATATAAAGTGAGTCACCATCACCTGTTCTTTATTCCCAATGTAGAGGAGATGACCTGTTCTCAGTGTAACATTAGTTTCTTCTTGGCTTTTGGCAGATATGTGGATATTCTGACTGAGAAACAAATGCTTCTATCTGACCATAAAAGGATTGTTTTTAAAAACTGTTGTTTTTTCCTGTTAATTTTGCTTGTTAAACTTTAGCAGCAAAAGAAGCATTTAATGTTATAAATCGGCTGTGAACATAATTTACCACTTTGAGTTTAATTAATTGTTGATATCTGAATCTTGTCAAATGTAATTTGCTTTGAAAGAAGCATGACAGCAAATGGAGTACCTGGAGACTAGTCTAGGATTTGGGAGCCTTGTTCTATCAAAATAAAGGAAGAACCCATGAAGCGAGATCCCTCTAAATTCCTGTCCTTCTTGATCTATGTGCTCTTATGTCTTAAACAGTTTTAACTTTTATTGCTGTAAGTGAATGTTCCGAGGTTAGAAGATGGCAAGCTATGTAGTTAATTTGTATCTCACTACTTTTCCACTCTGTTCTGTCTTTCCTCTCCAAACACAGATTCTTCACTGAATGTATATGCATGGATATGTATGGGTAATTGCTTCTAGGTTTCTGATAACTTGCATTTTTTTCCACAGAACTCAGGTTTCAGTGCAGATGTGTGGTACATATTTAATGGAAAATTAGTCCCAAAAGTTTTCCACCTTATTGTTCCATGTATTGCTTTGTATCTTACAGTGTAATGTTCAATGCTACTCAGAAATTAAAATTATTTCTAAATAGGTATTCGTAAAACTTCACAACTGTCTCTTTTCACAGTGCTGCTTTGAGGTGCAATCATAAAGGGAAGGCTTTCCATAAATTTTGGGTGACTTTTTTACATTCTTAAATATTTCAATGCTTAAACCTACTTAACTTGTGACTTGAAAATAGAAGTACTGTGCAATACCAAGAATAGCTCCTGCTAGCATAGCTGCAGCTGATTATTTAGTAGCTGTTTGCTGTAGAAGAAAATTCAGGTAGATATCTGAAAAAAATTGAGAAAATAGCATAATTAATGAGGTTTAAATAAATTTGGTCTGAATTTCTTTCTTGGTGTCAATAGAAAATCAGTAGCATAGACAGGAATAGCATATGGTTATATCAGCAAGAGACTTGTCTTGCTGCAATCCTGGTGTTGTTCACAACTTTGCAAGTTCTGCAATAAATGACCCAAAGCTTTAACAGTCAGTGACAGTTCCTCATTCTTTCCCAATGGAGATGTGTCTTCTACACTGAATAGTAATACTGTTTTGGTGGGAAGGGCCACATAAATAATGGTTTCATATGACTTTATTTTCATGTGAGGTGGGAAAAGTGGACTTTAACAGCCTGAACTGATACCTTTGCACTTTCATTCTGTCAGTCTGGATGCAGTTGATCAGCAAGTCGTGAACCCTTAAATTCCCCATGAAGTCATATGGCTTGGGCTGTTGCTGCTGGTTACATTGACTACTGCAGAACAGGAGAAGGCACGTTTTGCTAGCAAGCTCTATAACCTTTGCCAGGAGAGAAGAAAGAACATTTAGGAGTTAGGCATTCCGCTTGATGAAGTTCTGGAAAGCATAGAAGCTTCTGCTTCTTTTTCTGTAGCTCTGAGCATGAAAATTTCTCTCATCCAACTTACTTTCATACCCCCTACCCCTGCTCCATCTTTGGATGTTTGTCTCAGTCTTGTTCATGATACCCAGCTGCATTATTCAGAGTTCCTGTGTCAATCAGTCTATTCGTTCCATCTGTACCAGTATCTTCATGGAAGCTTACCTGGTTCCCTTCTCCCTTTTTTCTGACTACCGTTCATTATTTCCTTCCTTGGACCTCTTTCTAATTTTTCTGCTTTCTGCTCTGTTCCATCTCTCGTGCCCCCACCTCCTCAGTGTCTATCAGAAGAAATGGAAAAGAGCTACATGAGTGTGTCTTCTTCCCACTGCCTTTCAGCACCTGTAATGTTGTCTTTGCGTCCCTTCCCTTGCATTCCCAGGGTTTCCCAGCTCTGTGTAGTCCCTCCTTGTGCCTTTCTTTCTGTTCCCAGAATTTTCCCACTTTCTCAGCATCCTCATTCTCACTCCTTGCCCAACTGCTTGTTAGTCCTTCATCTGCTATTTTTCTTACTGACTCTTGGTCAATTGCCTCTTCTGTCTTCCATCTTCTTTGCCCAAATGATTTGGTTTTCCATTGACCCTCCCTCCAGTTCCCACTCTTCTTGCCAAGTAGGCTCAAATCCTCCCTTGCCAGTTTCCTGCAGCTTCCCACTCACCGCATCTGCTACAATCTACTTTTTTCCTTTTCCTCACTTCGTTCATGCCCTTTGCATTCTAATCACATTTTCCTTTCGATGTTGCCTAGGTGTCAGCACAGAGTAGTTGAAAGCTTAGGAGAAACTTTCTGGCTTCTGGATTGTATTTTCAGTGCTTACCTAATCAAAGAGCTAAAACTGTGGGGAAAATTCATTTTTGAAAAGACCAACTTTATCCTTGAAGTCATGGTTGTCAAAGAAAGATTGTAAAACTTTCTTGGTAAAACTCCTAAACTTTTTCCAGTGCTGCTGTGGCAGTATTCTTCCAGATAATGTCAGTGCACAAAAGATACTCAGTTGTTGGGGCTGTGTCTATGTACTGTATAAAACTCTTCGGAAGTTGTAACTTGGAAACTTTTACTCTGGGGAAAATGGAGCATAGAGACCTTTGACATTATTGAGGGTGTCCACAGTTTTCAGACAGCTGAGCTGATAAAGTTGAAAAAGACCTACTGAGACTTGCTATGCAGTGTTGTGGATCTCAGCTTTTTATTGTCATTAGTATATACAATATCTTATTCCCACAGTGCCTTGGAGATATATTTTGGGCCAGTTCTAGGGGACAAAAACAGTAAAATGCAAATTGCTGTGCTATAAATTGCACATCGTTAAACTTATCAGGCTCCTTCTACTAAATGTACAGGTGCCACTGTGCTCAAAGATGAGGCTTCAGTGTGTGTGCACATGCATTTTGCTCAGGTTTTAAAATACTTTCTGTATCCAGGTTTCTTGAAATTATTTTAGCTATTTTATGACAGATGAACTCCATGTTGAGTATTTGCCTCAAATTAGATGATATGTCAAAACCAACAAAGTTGGCTGATGTTACTTTTTATAAGAAAGTGAAAACAAACTGTTCTAATAGCAACTTGAGTGTTGTGCAATCTTTAAATTTCATTCTAGCCTGCATAATTTTAAAGAGCTTTTGTGGAATAACAATAAATGCCTTGGTTCCCCACTGCACTGTTAGAAGAGGGAGCTATCCCTTAACCATGATGACAAGGTCATTAAAGCCTCTCTTCTGCCTCTTGACCACAGCTGTCCCTTTGCTCTCCCACCCTTACTGGTGAGAGTGTGCAGTTCCACCAGAGCCAAACTAGTAAAGTCTGGTCAAGGACTCAGATTTTTAGTGTCTTTTAAGATAGAAATTATGCACCAAAAAACTGTTGCCTAGTTTTCTGCAATTGAGTCATCAAACCTGATTATAAGGGCTTTGTGCCCTGAATCAGACTAAGGATCTGGCTCGGGAGTGTCTTCCACTGGTTCTCCGTCTGGTTTTTGAGGTCCCTCTGGGATGGAGGGTGTCTTCACCTTCTACTTCCAGGCTCCACAGAGACCCCTGTGATGGAGGCTTTTCTACATGGAGCATTCTGGTGTGGGCTTTTCTTTTTCATGTTTGAGGGCTCCAAGGTGATCAATAGCTCTTTACCCTCATATCAAAAGATCTTTTTCAAAACTATTCTGAGCTGCTAGTCTTTCACCAAAACCACCGTAGAACCTGAAAGCTTCTCAACACAGTTGGATCCCTCTTGGTCATTCGGAAAGTGAGGAGAAACCTTGCTGAGAAGCTGCAGCACAATCCCCATCCCACACACAGGCCTGAAGGCCCCCTGACCGTGCCATGTGCTGGTTCTGGCAGGTTGTGCCAGGGTTAGAGAGCCCATGAACTAGATTTAACTGGCATTGGTGGATCCCATGCTGCTTGTCTGTCCCACCCGCTGCAGAAGTCGAGCACTGCAATCTTCCATCTTAGGGAAGTCTTCCCAGACTCACATTTCTGGACAGAGCACCACTGGGTATCGTGCACCATCTCCTTGGGCACCTTCGAGGATCAGTGGGTGTTGGCACTGCTGCTCTGCTTGGCATCTCCTTGTAATTCATCTTTCAGCCTCCAAGCCCTGACAATTATTTCATTTGTTGTTCGTCTCTGACAGATGAGTTGTTTGGTTTTGCAGCATAAATGGAGAAAAATGTGAAAGATACTATCTGCAGATGCTAAGAGAACATTGTGACAAAAGGAGAACAGCAAACCATCCACATTGAGCAGTGTGACTCAGTGGCTCCAGTAACTTCCCAAATCAAAATCTCTGCATACAATAAAAGTCAAACAAGAAGATTTTATATATATGCTCTGTGGAATGTCTTCTGTGTGATCTAGTATGCCACGTTACCCTACAAAGTTTTCTCATCATCCCTCTGTAAATGCACTGCCTTTCTATTTAGATCTTCTGGGGTTTTTATCCTTTTTATTTCACTCTGCTTTTTTTAAATCATTGGGTTTTGCTTATAGGGATAGATTTTGCAGTGACAAACCAACAGTAATAACATCTATTTTGTATAGTAGTAAATTATCTGAAATGCTGCTTACTCTGATTGTAATGGATAACAACCAATATTTCTACCTGAACTGTCACACGCTTCATAATTGTTTTGTTTAGTGTGTTAAAATAGGCGGTGATTTTTATACGCTTTGAGTTTGAGCTGTGTAAACATGAAACAGCTATTATAAAATGCACTGAAAATATTCTCAATTACTTAAGCACTGGATATGTGGATGCTTGCAAAGATTTTAATTTTCTGTATTAATGCTACTGTATGAAAATTGATTTCCATGTTTAACTTTTTATTTTAGAAGCTTCATTAGCATAGTTTTGGTTTTACCAACAGCCCATAGCAGTAGTTGAAAGGCATTTGATGTGGTTGTTTCTATATGCCTTTATTGCAATTACACTTGGTTTTACACAAGTTTCACTTTGTGTAAAACTAGTCTACTATTTCAGTGCACTGATTTTTAGGTTTATCCCCTTAAATTCAGGGTGTTTGTATACTTATTTTTTTATTATTATGGCTTTTTAAATATCTAATTTCTGAAAGTAAAACTGTCATCCTGTGACACATAGGAAAAAAAAACCCCAACCCATTAAGGTGCTGTTACATAAAAATTACTTTGTAACTTCTGCCTTTGATATGTTAGAATTCTATTTCTGGGTTTCCCTGCCTCTTTATTAAGGCTGTACAACATACATAATTTTTTTTTTTTTTTGGTCTTTTTGGTTTTAATTTCAATGAATCTGGGAGAAAAAACGCAACTTTTCCTGATGCTAGAAAGAGGATTTTTAGCATGGTACGTGAACTGGAATTGCATGTTACAAGTGGAGCAACAAATAATCTTGAGGGAAAAGATTATTTGTTTTTTCCTATTTATAAGTTTTATGCTGTATTAAATTAGGTACACCTGTAAAACGGAAAAGGAATGTATTTTAGTGCACTTCCTAGAGAAAATATAGAGCATTGTTAGAGTGATGACTAGTCAACTTTATCTGTTCTGATCTTCTTGGAAATTTTGCTAGTTTCTGTTTTTCTTGACACCACTTATTTCTTCCTGTCTGTTTGCACCTCTTTGACCTGTGAGAATCAATACTCTCTCCTGTTTTTCAGTGTTTACTTTTACATTATGGCACTGAAAACATGACCCTTAGAGATCCTTCCTGTCTAGCATAAGCTGATATGGCACAGATTGCTTAGGGAAGAAGAGTTAGAAGGATCCTGTTTGGGTTTGTGTTTTGTTTTGTTGGGTTTTTTTTTTTTTTCTTTTCTTGGAACAGCTTCAGCTTGTGAAAGTTGTCAGAGTTGCAGTTTTACTTTGCAAGTGGCACTTTGATTTAAATGTAAGTCTGGAAAACAGCAGGAAGCTGTGGTTAAAAATAGCTGTAAGTATTTCCTTATCTTCTAAAGTATTAATTGACAAAAATCTATACTGCCCTCATCTGTTCTTTCCCTTTCAATTCTTAAACATCTGCTTTACCAGATTTTCCTTATAACAGCAGTTCCAGACTCTTGTATTTAATCTTAGAACCAATATCTGACTAATTATTTAAAGTACGTATTAAATATATGCTGTATTTGGGTAACATGTTACCTTGTAAAAGCAAGATTTTGTTTGCTTTTTTGTTTTGTTCTTGGTTTTTTGTTGTTGCTTATTGCTTTGTGAAAACTTTAGTCTTCATGCTGGAGTTCGTGCTGTTTCTTCCTTAGGATTCATGTCTCTATTAAACATTCCTTTTTGCTGTGGAGTGACTTTGCAAAGTTTATGAAGTGAAAGTTGAGCAAATGATTTGTCTTAAGTTCTGAACATAGTGTTCTGTAAGGTTTCATTAAGACTTTTCATTTGCTTTTTAACTGAGAAAAGGTATCTATATGTTGCAAAAGGATGGTAAATTTAGGGCCAGGAAAGAAGGTTTTGGTATGATGGTTAGTAATGTACCCATAAGAACACTCAGAATTCAGGACTCTCAAGTGCACTTTAGAAATGTGTACTGTTGTTAAGATTTCGTTCTCATCAGAGATCTGGTAAGGTGTGTTCCATCTTAAATATTTAAATGATACAAATTTTTTGCTAATCATAATAGCACTTAGAATTTCAGGAGTCCTCAAAATGATAATTTTTAAGTGTCCTTAATAGCTCTCAAACTGAATCCATAGCTGAAAAACCACTCTGTTCAGCAGGATTTTGCTACTGTACCTCAGACATGAATGTGGTTCTCTTTAGCATGATTTCATTAACTGCTTATGATCTTGGGATATTATCTAAAAAGAAAAATAATAAAACAACAAAGGTCTTAAAAACTGTGGAGAAACTACCTGCAAAACCTGAATTAGCCCAATCATGCATGCACTTGAGAAAAGGCTTGGTGTAGTATTTTCTAATTGAATATTAAATTCTGTGTGCCTGTCACATTACTTTGATATTTTGTTAACCTCTTTGAATTCTGTGGGCTAAAGTAAAGGAACTGTAAAGAGATGACCTGTAAACTAACTGGTGGGGAAGAGAGGGCTCTAAGGAAAGGATCAAGGAGCAGCCCATGGCTCCTTGCCAGGGCTGATATCAACTCAGGTTATTGGGACAAGTGGAGTGCAAATGTTTGCAGAGGCTTTTAAGGTACCAGAGACTACTGTGCAGGTAAAGCTTTGTCTGCAGACTTTTGCTTTCATTCTCATCTGTCTTCAGGATTTAATGAATAGTACTATTCGATGCAAGGTTATTTCAGGTCTCTGACTGGAAACACTTGAGAGACAAAATAAATTTGCCAACATTACTCACCGTGTTGAGAAGAAAGGAGAGCTACAAGTCTGAAATCCTGTCTGACACCGAGTTATTGCAGTCATTATGCAGAACAGCCAGGATCCAAGAGATGAGCCAGGTCACCAGCTGAAGGAAAGAGTATATGTAAAATGTGAAGCATGGCCACTGCATACCTGGAACAGTAGTGGTTACAATGGTTTGTAATTTACAGCTTTCCATCACATCTGTTCCTCATTCAGTGATCAATGAACGGAGCTTGCTCTGGCTGCGTAGCTGCTGCTCAGGTCACTTTTGTAGAACACTTGGTGTTCACAGGAGAGGTGCACTCTGTTAAAATTCTCATCTGCACATGTTTGTGGCTGTCAAAATTATAAATACTTTCAAAAACTTGAACTTTCAAATTATTGAAAACTTTGTTTTGTGTTGGTGGCTTTTTAATTCAATTTTTAAATCTGGTCTTACTTTATCAAGTGAAGCCTGCTTTTCTATTGTCAGAGTGATGTTGTGAAGATGTTTAAGTACATGGATACAAAGAATCATAGGATCATAAAAATATTTTAAAAAATACATTGAGGTGTTAGGGACCTATCAGGATCATCGAGTTCAACTCCCAGCCCTACACAGGACACCCCAGGAATCTCACCATATCCCTGAGAGCATTGTCCAAACACTTCTTGAGCTCTGTCAGGCTAGTGCTGTGACCACTTCGCTGGGGAGCCTGTTTGAGTGATCTACCACCCTCTGGGTGAAAAACTTTTTCCTGGTATTCAACCTAAACGTTTCCTGCCACAGCTTCATGCTGCTCCCTCGAGTCCTGTCACTGGTCACAAGAGTGAAGGAATTGGTACCTGCCCCTCTGTTTCCCCTTGTGTGTTGAAGGCCACAGTGAGGTCTCATCCCAGTCTTGTCTTCTCGAGGCTGGACAAACCAAGTGACCTCAGCCTCTCCTCACATGGCTTCCTGCCGTGACACTAGCTATACCCCCATAATTCGCCACTGGCATCTCACCCCTTTTTTCCCCTCTGGTTGGTTTCTCCCTCAGGAGAGATCTCTCCCCTCCCAC
>VZRO01008067.1:193616-230450 GCA_013397915.1 Daphoenositta chrysoptera
CGTCCGGGCGGGTGCTGGCACTGGCGGATACACAGCTGGCCGGACAGCAGTGCCGCGGCACGTGGCCCCCAATGTGGGGCTGCCGGACCCACAGCCGAACCACTGCCCACGTCGGCAGAGGCTGAGAGCGTTCCCTGATGGCTGCCGCCGCCGGGATTCGCCGCCGGACGCCGCTCTCTTCCCCTCCACACCTTTCACCATCATCATGGCCCTCCTTTGCACACCCCCTAACAGCTCCATGTCTTTTTTGTATTGTGGCACCCAGAACTGCCCCCAGCACTGGAGGAGAGGCTGCCCCAATGCAGAGCAGAGCAGGACAATCCCCTCCCTTGCCCTGCTGGCCATGCTGTGCCTGATGCCCCCCAGTGACACAAGTAGCCCTCCTGGCTGCCAGGGCACTGCTGGCTCATGTTCAACCTGCCATGGACCAGGACCCCCAGGTGCCTTTCCATGGCACTGCTCTCCAGCCTCTTATTTCCCAGTCTGTCCGTACATCCAGCGTTGTCCCATCCCAGGTGCAGAATCCAGCACTTTGCCTTGTTGAACTTCATGTGGTTGGTGATTGCCCAGACCTCTAATATGCAGGGCCTCTCTGCCCTCAAGGGACTTGACAGCTCCTCCTAATTTAGTGTTATTGGCAAACTTACCTGGTGTCCCTTTGAGTCGTTAATGAAGCTGTTGAAGAGAACTGGGCAGAGGATGGAGCCCTGTGGAACCTCAGTAGTGACAGGTCACCAGCCTGATGTCACCCCATTCCCTGTAACTCTTTGTGCCTGACCCCTGATCCAGTTGCTCACCCATCATGTAACAGGGTTATCCAGGTGTGAGCTGGACGCTTTGTAAGCATATTGCGAGAGAGTATCAAAGGTTTTGCTGAAGTACAAAAGGTTCCATCTACTGGCTTGGTGGGTTACCCTGTCTTAGAAGGAAATCAGGCTCGACAACCAGGACTTTCCTCTCATGATGGCCGTGCTGTCTGCAACCAAAGACTGTGTTTTCCTTCAGGTGTTTTTCAATACTTCCTTTCCGTGATTTTACCAGGCACTTAAGTCATACTAACAGGTTTGTAGTTTCTGGGGTCCTTTTTCTTGCCCTTCTTCAAAATTCTGCCAGCTTCCATCCAGCTGGGACCTCTCTGGATTCTTGGGACCGCTTGGAAATCATCAAAAGAGGCTTTGCGATGACATCAGCCAGCTCTTTGCGGATTCTTGGATGAATCCCATCAGACCCCGCAGATTTGTAGGGATCCAGCTGGAGCAGTAGATCCCACACAATTTCAGGGTCAGCTGGGAGTTGACCATTCTCACAGTGACGGCTCTGCAAATTAAATCTGACTACCTGCGTAGTGAAGGAGCATTGCCTGTCTTGTATGTAGAACGAGACAAAAGCCCTGTGAAAAAACAGCAAGTGGTTATGTGAGGGAAAAATGTGGTCATGTCATAGGACCTCAATCTGAATTAGCAGGAGCCATTACTTTCCCCTCAGCTGTGCAGTCATCTTCCTTGGTTAACTCCTGATTATGTCTTTTATGTAATCTATGCTGAGTTATTTTTATATGCTGAGTCTGCTCTTATCTCTTCTACAATGTTCAGTGCTTTTCAGATTAATTTCCCCAGCTGGGTATTAGTCCGAGTGTTGATGTATCACATGCCATGCAGAGGGTATCTGCCAGTGGCTTTCAGCATTCCATTTGTAGATCCTAAAACTTTCGTGAGGATGATGCAGGTGACGTTATTATGAATTCAAGGTTGTTAATATATATTCCTAGATACTGTTAACAGAATTCTTAAAAATAACTTAGTGATCTGTAAAATAAAACTACTCCATTGAATTGTCCTGCTTCAGTCCTACATACCCCAGAAATTGTACACTTGTAGCAATATAGTTTTATTGAAAATAGTAGTTTAATTTGTCCTGCAGAAAAATTTTAAAAATCAACATCTAAAGATGACAAAGGCTGGGAAATGAAGCACTGACCTAAATAAAAATTATTCAGGGTAGATTCAGAGTCTTAAAAAACCAAACCCAAACCTTAGACCTGCTTTAGCTTTTTTTCCTGTCATGTGCATGATTTTCTGCTTTTCATCTCAAAGCCAGCAGTTATGCCTGGTCACATGTCCTTTAAAATTGGGGAATTTAGTACCGTATCAAAATTTGAATATGTTTCTAGATATGACAGTTTTTTCTTCACACACTAGAAACTGTTTAATACAATTAATTTTGTGTTTGTTTTGAGCTGGCAACTATTTTTAGCTTCTAAAATTTCAGACCTCTTCATATCCTTCCTGAGGTACAGCTTGCTCACCTAACAGCTACAGCATAGCAACTGGTTATAGGAATTTGCTCTTACTAAGTATCTAGGATGTTTGACATTGTTATAATAAACCAGAAAATATTCAAGTTGTTTTGTACATGAGAAGGAAAACATAAAAATTATGTTTTTCAGTTTTGAAAACAGAATATTAATAATGTTGAGAATCCAGGAGCACTTCTGTCCAGACCCCTTGGAGCTGGCATGCAGTTTCTTCTTTGTGCTGATGTGGAACTCTCATTCCAAAAATGAGGACCACTGTATTTATAGCAATTTTGTTGACTCCACAAAGGCTGTTAAACACTTTTTTTCCCCATGTACTAGATTCTAAAAGCAAATTTTAATGTAATTTAAAGCTTAAAAATTGGACAGAATATCAGTGAGCAGGACAGCATGGATTTTGTTGGCTGAATAGTGGAACACTTGAAAATCTTGCAAGTTGACACCCATCTTGCTGCCATTTAATATCTTGGAGAAGATATTCAGTTAGCCAGAGGCCTGGAAGAAGGAGAAGTAAAGAATATTTTACTTTCTTCATCCTAGCATACTGCCTATTATCAGGGGAGTTTTTCCAGCTACTTGTTCACCCACAATCTTTATTTTCTTCTGCTTTGAAGGAGAGTAGCATGTCTCAGGCTGTAAGGATTTCTTATTCTCATAGCAAAATGTAGGAACAAATAAAACTGTAAACTGTAAAGGTTTGAGAGGAAAAGTTCTTTGCTGTCACGGATGGGATGCTGACAGGCCTCTGGAAGAGGGCAAGGAAACTGGCAAAGCAGTGCCACAGCAAAACCCTTCAGTTCTTGCCCTCCAGTGAATATCCACCTGTCACTGCAACAACACACAGAATTTGGTGCTTTGCAGTGTGATCAGTTGGACGATCAAACAGTTTTCCTCTTGATTATCTAATACAACATTATTTTTCAAGTACGTTTTGTGATGCATTATAGTTTAGCTTTAAAATACTAAACATAAGCAGTAGCAGAAACTATTGCTCTTATCGCTGCTTCTGTTAGGGTTTGCTGTCATAGTTGTGGTGTGCTGAGAGAGCATAGGACCTGCAGTCAGCCTGCTTGGTTTTTTACTGTTTAACTTCATTAGGTCTAATTTAATTTTCTTATCAGTGAAATCCTCAACTGGCAACAATTCTAGACATAAGATCTGGCACTTGGATCTTTTTGTTGGAATCAAATAACACAGTCAAAACATTATTTTTTCCCAAAAATGCTTATGTGAGGTTGTACTGTCATGTCTGGTTGTACTGCCACAGGCTCTTTCAGTCTACTCTTACAGAATATTTCACAGGAGGGCAGTCAATGAGCTAAGTACCAGAGTTTCAGTATTGAAGTGTCTTTTTTTAACCTCCCCCCACCTGATGTGACATTATTGTTTTAAGGATGTTACATTCAGATGTGGTGGGACAACTGCAATTAGTCTGTACAATAACAAAATGCCTCTCACAACCAACATTGAAACAGAAGGTGTAAGGTTTCTGTAACAGTAGGAAGAATTTCTTCACAGAAGGGGGGATTAGACACTGGAATGGGCTGCCCAGGGAGCTGGTAGAGCCACCATCCCTGGAGATGCATAAAAAAAGACTGGACGTGGCATTTGACGTGGTGGTGTCTAGTCAAAGGTTGGACTCCTTGACCCCAGAGGGCTTTTCCAACCTTGATTCTGTGATTAAATTCTTTAAAGCTCATGAATGTATTTTCTGTTGTAACTACAAATGGTGAAAATTAGAAGATATACATGCAGCATTTTTTAAGTTATGCACAGCTCAAAATACCCAGTCACTCTTCTGTTCTGTTTAAAGCATAAAAATGCCTCTGACAAGATGTTGAATTTTCTTATTTTAGTCATGCATGTGCTAATATTTACCACTTCTATTTCTCCTTTGCTCATTGCAGAAAAATTTTTCAGAGTTGAAATGAATTATTGGTTGGTGAATGCACAGCTGCTCCTAAAAATTGCTATAAAAACTGTCTTTTTATCTGTTTAAGTGACAGACACAATTTACTTTCAGGTTTGAAATTGCCATCACACCTAAAGACCAGTATGTGAAGATGTTTGTTTTCCTAAATGTTGAAAATTAAAATACTTCTTCTGATCTCTTACCTGTGATTCCAAAATTATAGGTGCAATCGTGGTTTGTTTTCTAAATTTATGGTTATGTGCATGCACATGTGTTGTGTATTCAGTGGGTAGGCTGCACAGCAAGAAGAGGGTGTGCAGGGCACAACATTCAGCCACTCCTGCAGAGATGCTCTGAATCATGGAGTTGGGGCTGATTTGTGATGATCATGTTATTGAGACACTATCCAAAGTTAGATTAAATAAAAAAGATCTGAAGAGGTTGAGGGAGGTGATTCTGCCCCTGTGCTTTGTTCTGGTGAGACCCCACCTGCAGTGCTGTGTCGAGCTCTGGCATTCCCAGCACAGGAAGGACATTGACCTGTTGGAGTGAATCCAGAGGAGGCCATCAAGATGATCAGAGGGATGGAGCACCTCTCCTACAAGGAAAGGCTGGGAGAATTGGGATTTTTCAGCCTAGAAAAGAGAAGGCTTTGGGGTGACCTAATTGTGGCTTTCCAGTATCTGAAGGGACCCTTCAAGAAAATTGGAGACTTTTTACAAGGATGTGTAATGACAGGACAAGGGGGAATGGCTTCAAACTGAGCAAGAGTAGGTTTAGATTATGTATCAGGAAGGAATTCCATTCTGGTGAGGTACTGAATAGGTTGCCCAGAGAAGCTGTGGCTGCCCCATCCCTGGAAGTGTTCTAGGCCAGGTTGGATTAGTCTCTGAGCAATCTGGTGTAGTGAAAGGTCTCCCTGCCCATGGCAAGGGATTGGAATGAGATGATCTATGATTTGGGTATAGAGGATATTACATTACTGGAAATAAACTAACTGGCACAGCTTGAAGAGGGCTGTTGATCTGTTAACTACTTGTCACTGATTCTGGAGGAAGAATTTATTTTGTGGCATTTCTTATCAGTCTATTCTTAGAATCTTTCCAAAGTTAAGTTAGAAAATAATTGTTTTAAGAGCTAAAGTTAATGTGTAAGCATTTTTAAAATAATACCTTTAATTTCAGATGGTACCAAGCAAAAGTAACTTTTCACTTCCTCTTTTTTAATCTCTAAGATCAATTCATAGTTTAAAGTTGACTTTGTGTTATAATTTTTTTTTCTCACCTTCAAACCTGTCTCTTTGCCATTTGCTTAAATATGACTATTTCAATTTGCTTTTAGAGAACAATTTAAATAAGGTTCCTCTGTACACAAATTTTAGTTTACTAACCTGGTGGGGGAGGACTTGCCATGTAAGTACTTCCTGAAAAAATTCCTGTACAGGAATTAAAAGGATATTCTTCAGAACAATTTTTAGTTTAAGCAGGTAAGGCTACTGTATGTGTACAGAACAAACTCCAAGCTGCTAACTAACAAAGTAAACATAAATACACACTTGCGGATGTGGATTCCAGACTTTTTTCATCTAAGCCTGTCTTGACACTGCTATCTCCACCTGTCCAGGGATTTCTTAACCATTCACTTTACCAGGAAAATTCCCTTCTTCCCACTCTCACTTCTCATGTGTCAGCAGCAGCCCAGGAGCTCTGGGAAGCTGAAGCCCCAGGCTCTGACCTTTTGTAAAGCTGGCAGAGATCTGGGGAACTTTGTGTTCTGTCTCAGCACCCCTCACCTCCCTTGTGCTGTGTGAGAGTCTCTCTTACCAGTTGGGAAGAGAAATTTGAGACTTATTACCACTTATCTTCTAAATGTATGCTTTTCTTTGTCTTTAGTCAAATAAGAGCACCTTTATGTTTCAGAATAGTAATTAAAAAGCAAAGATGAAAAAAGTTGTCATTCTCTGAAAAACTTTTCTAAGTTCTGAGAAGAAAAGCAGTTTATCATTATGCCTTGCAAGCCTAACATGGAGGGGACCTGTGAAATTCTCTTTGGATGAAGTAATTTCAAATATAGGTGCTATTTAAAAGTTGTAATCAGGATTACTCTCAGAAATATTTTACTAGGTTTAATAAACAGGAATATTTTTGATAGGTTAGTTGAAGCGCTGGCGTAGGTGCAAAGGAGAGACTTCATTTAATGAACTACTTTTAATACTTGAGTGCTTTTTCTTCATTATAATGAAATGTCTTATGTTCCTCATGCAATCAGGTTATATGGACCCTAAAATATTTGATGATGTTGGTCAGTTTTTCTCCAGGAAGCAGTACTTTAAATTCAAGAGTATCATATTAATTCAATGACATTTCTTACAAATAAGATTTTTGTAGTCTGTCTTCAGTGTGAGAGGTTAATAATGATTTTAAAAAATTGGAATGGGTATAGGAATCACCCTTTGATGTATTTTCATCTTAGGCGAATTCCTTCTTGATGATGCTTTAAATATGGACCTGGAAAAGGGAAAGCATAACCCCATTTTTAAAAAGGCCAAAAAGAAAGACCTCAGTGCCCAGCAAGTCTGTGGAGGTCCTCCTGGAGACTATGCTAAGGCATATGGAAAATAAGGAAATTATTAGTGACAGCTGATATGGCTTCACTAAGGGCAAATCACATCTGATAAATTTGGTGGCCTTGTATGACAGAGTTATGGCAATGGTGGATAAGGGAAGAGCAGCTATGTCATCTGCCTGGACTTGTGGAAAGAATTCAACACTGTCCCACAGGACATGCTTGTCTCTAAACTGGAGAGACGTGGATTTGATGGCTGCAGCAGTTGGTGGATAAGAAATTGGCTGATTAGTCACACTCAAGGAGTTGTGGTCAAGGGCTCGAGGTGCAGGTGGGGAGCAAGGGCGAGTGGCGTTCCAGAGGTTTCTGCTGGGACCGGCACTGTCTGACATCTTTGGCAGCAGCGAGGACAGTGAGAGGAGCTGCACCCTCAGCACGTTTGCTGCTGACACCGAGCCCTGGGCTGTGGAGTTCCCTCCGCTGGGGGAAGCGATGCTGTCTAGGGGCACCTGGACAGGCTTCAGAGCTGGGCCCATGCAAAACTCATGGAGTTCAGCAAGGCCAAGGGCAAGGTCCAGCACCTGGGTGGGAACTAGGTGATCTGTAAAGTCCCTTCCAACCCAAACCATTCTGGGTTTTTATCATTCTCTATACATAACTTCTAGGATATAGCATAGGAAAAAACTGCCCTGTCAAATTCCTTCTCAGCAGACCTGCCACCTGCACCAGCGTGTAGCTAATTCAGAATGACTTTAGAAAGCAAAATGAACCTTTCCCATGGATACTTTCTGACAACTGGCTCATCTTTTAATATTGTTGGCAAGAACCACGTTAAGCCATTCTGTCACTGATCCTTTCTTCATTGTTCTAATTCCTTTGCTCAGCAGGGTAAAGTACACATTGTCTTGCAAATTCCCTGCTGGTAAGCTGAGAGAAGATGTACTCCATGTGGCAGGACAGCTGAACGTGGGCTGCTGTGTCCACAATGCAGCCAGTTGTGTAGGATGGCTTCTGAGTAGCCCAGGTTAGCCTGTGGATTGAAGAGCAAAATTCAGAATTGAATATTAGGTGCCCCTTTTTTTTTGTTGTACCTAGTGGCAAGTTAAATAAATACATCACTTAGCTACCCTGATTCATTTCTCCAGGGGTTTGGTAAAACATCCATTGTACCTGGTATTTCAACTGTCAGAAGCAGTATAGACACATCATCATGACTGGGTTGCATATACCTGTCCTTAAACTATTTAATTCAATGTAATTGGAATTATCTATTAAACTGTGTACTAAATGAGTAAGCAGGTAAGGTCAGAAGTGAGAAATGAGGCAGGGCTTTTCACAAGCAGGTCAGAAGACAAGACTGTGGTTTTTAAGTTTTGAATTCCCTAGGGTAATTTAGTATAATTAATTCATTAAGTTAAAAATAATTTTATTATGGTATGATAAAAGTAGGGCTGTGCTTTTGGTTGGTGTTCCTATTGAAGTGAACTCAGGTTCCTGTGCAGATTCTTTTGTGTGCCCCAAGACCTTCTTTGGAATGTTAGACCTTCCTTGGAATGTTATCTCTAAACTTGAATTTCATTAGCTGATACTTTATCCCATGTAGGCTGCCCACCTGCTAGTTTTTAAAGTTTTTACTGTGTAAGTATTGGGTTTCATTCTCATTTACAGCTCATATAGGTGTAGCTGTTGTGCTACTTTCAGCTGTGTATGTGTATCGTATTCTTCTCCTTTTACTGTGTCATGGTCCTAACATACTGAGTAATATTCTACCATCATGTGAGAGTTGGGTTTAACTCATTTGGTTCATAGCTGAGTTCTGTCTTTACTGTTGTCTTCCCTTTTCTGTTCCTGCTTCTGTTCTCAGCTCAGATGGTTAGAGTACAAATGATGGTTAGAGTACGGCAATGACTGGGGTCCCCCTTGCTGGATTACAATAAAATTGTTTTTCCTATAGTTGTTGACTGTCAAATAGGTTGCAGTGATTTTTCAAGGATGTTAGGCACTTCATAAATAATTCTAGGTATTTATATGTGTGTGTAAGCACATCTGTGTATCTATAGTCTTTATATAGATATATTTTATAAAACTCAAACTGTATTTTTTCTTTTTCATTCTTTATAGAGGTCACATCTGATACTAATGAATACAAATAACAGTTAAAAGTTTTTTGTGGTTTATGTCTTTACTGCTTTTCATTCGTTCTGGGACTCAGCTTGCTCTAGACCGTTTTGTACTTTATGGTGAACTTGATTTTTTTGGTGTTGAGAAAATGTAGCATCATAATTGGTACCCAAACGTCATGGGATTTTTCCAGTTTCATTTGCATGATCCTTTCCTACTTGCTTGTGGAATGCCACTGTGGGATTGCAACTTTCTTGATCTCTGACAATAGTGCTGAGTATCTTGTCCTAAGACATCTTCAGGGTTCAGACCTGTCACCTTTCCAGTTCATTGTGCTTTGTGGATCCAAACTCTGCCCTTCTCACTTTGGTGGGAAATGTATCACAGTTCTTTCTTTTATTTATCACAACTTAATGTTCTTCCATGGCTTCTGCAAGGTTGTGAAGTGGCTGAAAGCAAATTATCATGAGGCTTACAGCAACCACTGAAACTACTCTAACACTAGGCTTCTCCCAATTACCAGGTTATAAACTTAGTTTTTCATACCGAATGAGAAGAAAGGTTTCTGTTTTATTGACAATAGTTCAGTGAAGGTATCTTCTCTAATATTAGGAAAAGCTTGAAATCCTCCCTCCCAAAATGCTCATACATGTAAGAAATCATGTATAGTTGACTCTTCATTTCTTCCAGAAAACTCTGGTTGTGACAATACTGTAAACAGCAAGTGAGAGGCTTTGTTATTACAAAAAGTTGTTAGCATGAAAGTACAGATAAACTGTGTTATACAAAACAAATGGAAAAATCAGGGGTGGCTTATCAATAAATATATAGTAACAGGAGATTATGTATTTAAAACATATAAGATAATGCATATTTTTGGAGGAAAATAATTAGTTTCTATTCAGACATAGATCCATTTTCCTGACACAGGTTAAAAGAAAAGAGTTAATAAAACTTAGTTATGTGGACACTACCCCAGCTCCTATAAACAAATTATGGAACTTAAGGTAGATGAAGGGTGTACACCTAAGAAAACAGAAGTCATCAAGCTTTGGGGAATGAACCAAACTTTGGTGGCATTAAGGCTGAGAGGGTGTGTTTTCTAAGAATTTCCTTTTTTAAGTATTCATTAAGGGCTGTTGGGAGGGAGACGACAGTGAACCAGATGAAAAAGTAACATACCTAATGTGGAAGTGAACATATTCTAAGATGCCTGTTGACATCTGAACCTTTTCTACTTCTTCATTGTCTGGGAACTGAAATAACAAAGCTTGCTCCTTGCTTTTATGTAGATATTGCTGTATTCAGCTGTGATTTTATCATTTCACTGTGTATAATATGCTTTTTTTAAGACATGGGAATCCAATAAGAAGGTATAGCTGCATAGAATACCCGTACTGCCTTACTGTGGGGAGAGACTGAGAAGAGTGGACCCTTTACACTGTTTTTTAGGATGTTTATGGGTGTAGACAAATGTTTTGATAGCTATTAAGTTCTTAACTGAATTCTGAAGTTAATTCATTTCTTAGTTGAATTGAACTTCTAAATATCCTTTATGCAGGAGGTCACTCTACCTTTCTGGTGAGACCATGAAACATCACGAAGATGCAGCAGGGTGTTAAGGTTTCGCATGGTGCTGTGGGGATACAGCTTCTGGGCATGGTCAGGTCCGAGTGCAGGTACAATGAACTCCTGTGTCTGTCCAGATGCATGAATACTTATGTATGACACTTTAATATTAAGGTATGTTTCTAGGTTGGAGGAAGATTTATGTATTTTTGCTGCTCATGGGAAATACTAGCTTTTTTAGAATCAGATACAAAGCAGCCTGTGAACTATATAAAACATTTTTGAGCTAACGATAAATAAGTGAGGCTTAAATTGTAACTGGGTTAAATACCTCAGAAGGGTTTGGGGAGTGGGGAGTATTGGGGACCCCCAACTCATGGAGCCCATTTTCCAGAATGAACCACAGTGGAGCAGGTAAGGACTGTGGATATATGGGTGGATACAGCACAATGTGTCAGTAGGCCTTGAAAATCACAGACAAGTCTCTGTCTGCAAAGAGGGCAGCAAAGATGGCGCAGGGCCTTGAGGGGAGGCCGTGAGAGGAGCAGCCGGGGTCACTTGGTCAGTTCGGCCTGGAGGAGACTGAGGGGAGACCTCCCTGCAGTCAAGAGCTTCCTCACAAGGGGAAGAGGAGGGGCAGACATTGATCTCTGCTCTGTGCTGAGCAGTAACAGGACATGAGGAAACGGCCTGAAGTTGTGTCNCGTTGTGTCAAGTGAGATTTTTAGGTTTGGTATTAGGAAAGGATTCCTGACCCAGAGGGTGGTCGGGCACTGGAACAGCTCCCCAGGCCCGGTGCTGTGACCACGGCCTGCCAGAGATCCTGAAGGACAATACTCCTGGGCTCATGGTGGGATTCTTGGGGTTGTCCTGTGCAGGGCCAGGAGCTGGACTTTCGTGATCCTTTTGGGTGCCTTCCAACTCAGGATATTCTATGATTCTATGACTATCAAGTTAGAAAAACAAAACTTGTAATAGGATGAAATGTTCCAATACTTCTCACAGTAACAGCACAGTGTGGGGTCAGTAAAATGAGAACTATTTGGTTATGTTTTTTCTGCTAATTTTTCTTTTTCTGGTACTGCTAAATTAACTTTTTTTAATTGTGGTCCACTTAACTATTATAGTGCTTCTGAGAAAAAAAAAAATTGCATAATTTTAATCATTTTTTCTCTGTGATAATTTATAAAGATTTGATTTTAGCATTGTCCTGTTTGTCATTTTATCAAGTAATGTTGAATCTTAGAAAATCTGGGGAAGAGGGGGAAAAATTAGAACTCACTTCTACTTGTGCAGATCTTTTCTTTGTGTATTAATTTCTAATTATTTAAAATCCCAAGAAACATAGAAAATGGTCTCATATGAATCAGGTTCTACATAAGTTGTTTCTTTGTGTTGTTTTTCTGGGAGAGCAGAGAGAAGCTGTTTCATATTGGTATGAAATGTTTGCATAATACACTTACCCATGCAGTTTGTGTATTGTATTAACTTAATTTGTATTACTTTATATTTGTAAATAATGCTGTTGAAGCTGGATTTTGTGAGCAAGTCATAATAGTTTCATTTCTTTCAGATCTGTTTGCAAACTACCACATAATTGGCCTGGTTTATTGATCTCACAGAGACTACGTGTCTGACACTGCACCAGTTAATAAAAGGTTTTGTTGGCTTTCTTTAAACTGAGTATTTGAGAACACACAGTGCTGTTATGCTGTAGAATTTAAATTGCTTATGTACTGGAATATTTACTACCCTCTTTGTTGTTTCATTTCAGAATGACCTTATTTAAAAATGTATGAGGCTATTTATAATCGACTCTGTGGCAGTGATTAAAGAGGTGTGAATAATAGCTTATTGGAAGTTGACATCTCCTTGTTTGCTAAACTGCTGTTAGAACGTTTATGCTGCTCAGTTGTACCTCATTTTTCTGAGGGGAAGCTGCATTTTGACAAGTGCATAGAACAGGTATATGTGGCTGACATTTTTATTATTTAAAGAAAACATTTTGGGTTTATTTCTTTAACTGCACAAAGTTAATTAATTGCTTACTCTGTGCCTAATGATCTGTCTATAGTGTGTTAGTAAAATAAGAGTGAACAAATCCATTTTTACTTGCAAAAATCAGATGTTCTTTCTGAATAGAAAGAGTAGCTCCAAACGTGTTTGATCAAGCAGCCAGGCATCTGTCTTTCTGATGAGAGTAAGACTGGTCTCTGATGTTTTTGATTTGTGATTAGGATTCTAAATATCTCTAACTTCAGGGAGGCAACCAGGTAATTTTTCCATTGCTATTCAAAAATAAGAACAAAGGAAAAAAGGACCATGACTTACTTATTTGTAAGTCACGTTGAAGTAATTCAGTTTTTTGTAACAGCATACATAGATACCAATGAACTTGTAGATAAGACTGATAATCAGATAATACTCAGTGTTTATCCATACAGCTGATAACACAACTTTCTGGCTTTTGCTCTGCTATCACTAGTATCTCATTTGACCTAGTGGACCCATTTTAAAGGTGAACAATAATTAAAGCCCCTTTTCACTCTTGTGTCTTGGCATATGGGAATAAGTAGTTTCTTGTAGGTCTGCACACCCCGTGGTGACAGTATAAAACATAAAACTTTTAGCTTATTTTGGAGAGGGTATGTCAGAATACTGCACGGACTTCCCATGTGCATTTTGAGTTTCTTGCAATCAAAAATTGTAGTAAATTTTCTTCATTACAGCATTGCCTCTTAGCAGTGACCTGACCATAACATCAGAACTGCTTATTCAAAGTGTTTAATAAATGGTGCAGAAATTCATCATTTCGTACTGGCTTATTACTAAGAACATGTTACTGATCCTACTGCTCTATCATGTCTAATGGTACAAGTCACAGTAGAGTTACAGAAAGAATTTATAATTTTGCTAAATCCTTTAAGAATTCTTAATTAGAATAATTGGTACTAGCAAAATGCTGTCATACAGGATATCTCTCCATAAGCATTGGTTCATAATTTCAAAGGTTTTACCCCATAAGGCACTAAAATGAGATAGTGCACAATTAGTATTCAGAGTGCACTGAGTTAATGGACTCCCATAAGATCTAGATATTGTTTAAATAAATATATTGTGAAATTGCTCTTCATTGCTTCTGTTCTTAAGAACTAGATTGGGCTTTTTACAGAGAAGGGATGTTGTTTCTTAGGTGTGTTCAAATTACGACAACATATTGTTTTCAGCTCTTGTACACTCAGCTTCCTCAAAAGTCTGCTTCTGCTGGCCAAAACTGAAGGTGAGGTTCCGCTCAGGAGCTGGTGGGTCTGTAGTGTTGAGTGTTTCCATTGTAGGTAGTCAGTCAAAATGCCTGGGAATTCTCCTGGAGAAAGGAATCTGAATGTCATATGGCTTGAGTTTTCCTCAAGTATGTAGATAGAGTATATGTCAAGAGTATGTAGCTTTGCAAAACAACCAATTCCATTAAAAAATACATTATTTGGAATATCAACGTTCTAGAACTCTATATGGTATTTTAAGTGCCTGAAATACTTTGTCTTGTGATTATGTTGTTTATTTATGCCTTATTCTCAAAGCAATAGCCCTAAGATTGTACTTTTTCATCCAAAAACATATTACCTGAATTTGCTGTTGAGCTGAACATCATAGGATTGGCTTTAATATATACTGTCATGTCTTATTTTTTTATTTGCTCAGGATTCCTAACTTTCCTGATCTCCTCTTGCATGTTTAACATCACTTTTGGGTTACTTAAAAATGCAATGCTGCTGTCCTTTCAGTACAGCAGGCATATTACAATTTGACTATTTATCTGAAATTCTTACATTTATCTGAATTTTTAATCTTAAATTCTACATCATCATGGCCGCCCTTCTGAGACACAGTCTTGTGTCTCAAAAGTCACTGTCATTGTTCAAAACTTCTAGTCACAGGGAGTTTAAATCATTTTTGTGTGAAGAAAGTTTGGTTCCTTTTGTGGTTTTTAATGTCTTTAAGTTGATATGAGTGGTATTACAACACTGTAATGTTGGAGAAGGGACCTGGAATGAAGCCAGTGTGGGGAATGTTCACATGTGTTTCTGTGCACTGTGTAGTAAACGAAAAGTTTAATTGCTCACTCTGCTCCCTCAGTTTTTTCCCTTTCCTTGTGTGGCCTTGAGTTTGTTAATCAGCAGACCTCATAAGCCAGCCAGATGATGTATTGTTACAGCACCTCTACAGCTGCTGCTTTCCGGAGCTCAGCGATTACCTGCAGTGGCCAAAGCCTGTTGCTCCCTATTAGAGTACAGTGTTTACTAATTGATCTAAATTTAGCTGGTAAAACAAAGTCGATTTTTGCTCTTACGCTGAAGGGTTTTTTAAGTCATGTTGCATTTAAACTGTAATGTGAAGTCTTGTAGGTCTGTTCTAAACTCTTTGCTCTTTATCTCTCTGGTTTCCTTGTCCTCCAAAAACAAGCAATATGTCATTTATGTCAGCTTGTAAAAAGATCGATGTTCTGAAGGCAAGGGTAAACTTACTGACTCATATTTTCAGGGAGAAATATTTATTTCACCTCATGTCTCATGTTTGGCTTAAAAAAATAAAATTGTAAGATGAGATTTCATAGGTGTCTCTCAGTTTTTACCAGTCCACAACAGATGTCTCAAGTTTCTACACAATGTCTTTAACCACAAAGGTTCATCCTAATAATTCTCTTTCTTATCATTCACAGAGTTCAGAAAAGTTGTAGGTGTGATTTGGGATCCCTAGAGCAGTATGGATGTATTTGGCTATTACTGGTATATGCAATAATATTTTCAGCTATTTCATTGGACTATTTAACAGGCAGCTCTTCATACTGGCCATAACACCTCTGAGTACTTTCTGTGGTAAAGGAAGGTTAGGGCACAGAGTATTTCCATACAATCCTCAACACCAGGGAAATGTATTTTTCCCTGTACTGCTACCTTTCCCAGAAGTGCTATTTCTGTCAGGCAGCCTTGCAGAGTTGTGGGCTTTTTCTTTATAAACATCTCATCTCATCTTTCCACCTTGATTTTGGGCATTTGTTTTTCATGAGTAAATTGATTTCTTATTCAGTGATAACTTCTCAGTAGCCTTCTGCTCACTGACTGTGCTTGTGTTCTAATCCTCAGTCCATTTCCCTGCATCCCCCTTTCTCTGATGGCATCACAGCTTCAAAAACACTAAATTCCCCTGAAAAACTAGTCTGGTATTGATGTAGCCCCTTCTGTGATTCCCATTGCTCTCGGAGATCATGTTCATTTTAGTTACACTTGTAACCACAAAGATGTCTCAACTGCTTTTAGGAGGAACAGAAGATTAGTTGGATCTTTAAAAAGGGTGTGGGTATGTTCTTGGAAAAATCATCAGAGGTTGGAAAATATATTTCTCTTTTTAGAAGATCCAAAAGTCAGATCTGATCACATTGGAATTCTTCAAATTCCATGTTTTCTTGTTCTATTTCCCTTAGGAAATAAAAGGTTGTAAGACTAGAGATGTTTAATATCTGAGCTATTAACAGCCAACTCTTCATTATTAAGAGTCACAAATAGAGTAATTAGGTTAAAATGTATATTTTAACATTATTGCTATTGCTGCAATTCCTTTTTATAGCATATCAGTGAATTGCAGTTGCACTGTTCTGATAGAGCAAATAAGATTCTTAAAAACTAAAATCTGTTACAGAAATACTGTCTATAAAATTAAACTATTACATACACTAAAGTAGCTATGAGTAACACTAAGCCTTTGCTGTGTTCAGTAGTTTTCTGGCATGTAATTTTAATCAGATAGCTCCTAAGAAATCTCTCAGATGCTGGCTGTAAAACAATAAAAAAAAAATCACAAGTTATTTGAAAGTTTTTCTCCCTTTTTAGAATTTCTGTCTCTTCATAGGAGACCAGGTACAGTAAGCTTGAAAATCATTTTGCCGAAAACAAAATAGTTTTACCTGTAAACCACACACTCCCATTGAGGTTTGTAGGGTTGAGCTGTTTTTGTAGTAGCCTTTACAAAGAAAAGTCTCTGTCTTGCAGTGACTGCCAGATGTTTTCTTACTGTCCTCCTCAGTACTCATCTGAAATCAGACACGTCTTAGTTGCTTTCCAACTGTCTTTTTAGTTTGTTTACAAAAAGGTGGCAAAATTAAATTTAAGAATGCCTCTAATGCATGTCAGGTTATTTGCAAGAATAAACATGGGGTTGGGCACTTTCTCCTTTTCTTTTTTTTGGTTTTTTTTCGGAGACTAGACTCTGTTTAAGCAACCCTGTAACTGATCCTTTGCTGGATTGTTCTTTATTGCTGTTTGTTTACTTTAAATATACATTTCAATGTCACATGAAATAGATAAGCTCTTTTAAAGTAAAGTCTCAAAATGTTTGACTTCAGCCTTGTGGAGACAGTGGGAATTTGGAGGTGTTGGACTAAACTGAATACAGTTATTCATCACCATTAACAAGTCTTGGAACACACCTGCTGTACAGTAAATTCCAATATCATATTTAAAATCTCAGTTTTCTTTTATGGATTGATATTTTAAATCATCTTTATTTGCTTTAATTTTAAAGTATTTCTTGGTTAGGAACCTTTTAAAAGATTTACTGGGCCATGTGTTGATCCTGTGCAAACATGAGTGCATGCTTTTGTAGAAATTCAGTGTATCATGTAGTTGCATACTGTAGAAAGTAATTATGAATGGTTAAGAAAGGTTTTAGCATTAGCTTATTAGCTACTGTTCATTCAGCTCATATTACACTCACATTAACACTAACTGAAGAATGTCAAAAAGCTCTTTTCTTCCTTCCACTGTTTTGTGCCAACACTTAATTTTCCCCTTCAAATAATAATTACAGATTATATTATATAAATATAAATAATAATTATCTGCGGTCTCTCTTTTGTATTTTTTTTAAAGGTAGCAACAAATGAATGAAAAATTAAAAATATTTTTGCCTGTAGGTTTTGGGGGGGGTTTTGGTGATTGGAAAATGCAAAATAGTATAAGGAATAATTCACTTTGGAGTTTATGAAGAAACAAATGTGAGGCTGAATGAAGCAAAGCAGCTGAGGGAGTTTCTCCAGAGGTGCAGCAGAAGACAAAACGATGGCTTTTTCTGGATCTCAGTCACATTTACAGACCAAATTACTTCGGTTCTGTTCAGTAAGAAAAGCTATTTTTTTTCTGATTGTAAAAATGCTTTCTTGGCCATTGCTTCTTTAAGCTAGGTAAATACTTTAAATTAGGTAAAAAATAAATAAGAATGTTGGAAATCCTGGTACTTGTGTCAGTTACAGCCTTTTCTTCCTGTACTGAGTTTGTTTGTGAATTCGACATCTCTTGTGAGAGAGTCAGATTATTTTCCTAAATTACTGAGCAATATACAAATTTTCAGCAGTTGACAGGAATTTCTTTTGCTGGTAGGATTCAGAAATATGAGAATGAACTATAATCAGAGGAATCTGAGACCTAAAGGCAAGGGTTGCCTTTTGGAAAGAACGCTGATGCTCAGGAAGGGAAGAGTAGGAGCCCTCGCTGGGGGTGCCGGCACGCTCCAGGACTGTGGGAAAAGCAATGGCCTTCTTCCCCTGCTCCACTGCTCTGCCTGTCAGAGACACTGTTCCAGTGCTCAGCCACCCTCTGGGTGAAAAACCTTTTCCTGTTATCCACCCCAAACCTTCCCTGACACAGCCTCATGCCGTTTCATCGAGTCCCGTCACGCGAGTGAAGAGTTCAGTGCCTGTCCCTCTGTTGCCCTTGTGAGGTTGTTGAAGGCCACAGCGAGGTCTCCCCTCAGCCTCCTCTTCTCCAGGCTGGACAGCCCAAGTGCCCTCAGCCTCTCCTCACTCAGCTTCCCCTCCAGACCTTTCACCATCATCATGGCCCTCCTTTGGACACTCTCTAACAGCTCAATGTCTTATTTATATTGTGGCACCCAGAACTGCCCCCAGAACTGGAGGTGAGGCTGCCCCAGCCCAGAGCAGAGGGGACAATCCCCTCCCTTGCCCTGCTGGCCGTGCTGGGCCTGATGCCCCCCAGGACAGGGTTGGCCCTCCTGGCTGCCAGGGCACTGCTGGCTCCTGTTCAACCTGCCATGGACCAGGACCCCCAGGTGCCTTTCCCTGGCACTGCTCTCCAGCCTCTCATTGCCCAGCTTCCTCTGCCACGTAAGTTCAGACAGAGATAATATCATGTCATCATGTTATGTCTGCTCTGAAGTTCCTGGCTTTGCAGGATATTTTCTTATTCATTAAGACTGTTTTGATAGATAGAGTATCATTCTTCAAGGCTAGCAGTGCTGTTTTCTCAGGATGTTATTTCACATTTTAAGGAAAACAGTCTGAAATAGTTTGCTAGAACATTTAATAGCTTGCTAGTTCATCTAAGTAACTTATATTGAGAAGTGAATGAGATTTTTTTTTTCATTTAGACTAGTGCCTAATTTAGTATTTCTTTGTGTTAGAGTGTATATATGAGTATATTTCAGCAAGAGGCTCTTGTATGTGTTCCTCTTCATTGCAGCACTTTCTCAATGCTGATTTGAATCTTCATATCTCTGATGGGGAGCAGCTGTAGTGTCAGTATCAGCATGGCTGTATAAATCCCAAGTTTATTGTGTTCTCTTCTCATACCTTCTTTGGGAACCAGACTTCTCTTGAAGCATGTGCTAACAGTGACAGTGAAATATTGCAATGAATAGGAATTATTCTTCAACATGGGAGCCAAAGAGCTGGTTTGTCCATTTTTTGGTCAAAAAGCCTGGGTGTAAGTGCCTTTGCAGGGAGATTCAGTAGGTATATGGGAACAATTTGTGTACAGGAATGGAACAGTGTAAATCCAGATTACAGTTTTAAAGAAGTTAACCCCGCTGTTGGAAACATCTGTCATAAATTACTTGATCTTCAGACAAAGATAACATCTTGCTAATGTGGAATACATTCAGAGTCTTTTGAAGTCAAGAGGTTAGTATGGTGAAATGTTTATTTCCTTAATATAATATCAGAAATACCAATTAAGTTTATGATTTGTATAAATATAAAAAATCTTATTTAAATGTGTAACATCCACTAACATAAAACTTCCCATTGCTATTTTAGCAATGTACATAGTCCTCATGGAATGCATCTTTAGAAAATTAAATTATTCCTTAAGCTTTGGGCTTCCATTTAAACAGGATAAATGAGTCCTTTCATAATCTCATGTAGCCACCTGTTTCAAGAGAACACCAGGGATTGTCTATCCTTGAAATCCAGTAAAACGCTGTAAATCCGTTGCATGTTTTTTGACCATCTCTTTTTTCATGTTCCTATACTGCAGTAGATTCCTGGGAATGATAGCTGTTCATTACCTTGCAAAGAGAACGAGCCACACTTAGAATTTAGATGGTGCTTTATTTCCCACTTCACACAAATAAATTATATAAATGGTCAGTCATTTTGTATTTTAAAAGAATTGAAAATCAGTAATGTGAAAAATGTATAATGTAAAAATGAGTATTGCAAAAATATAGCAGACAGTTAAAAATTGGAGATACTTGGAACTTGTCATACCACTACCAGACAGGAATTTTTTCTGCTGCCAATGTTTTGGTTGATTAGCTGTGAATATAAATGTAAAAAATTATGTGCATATCATATATGAATATGCATAATAAGCTCATGTTAGTCAAGGTCCAAAGCTACATGTAGCAAACCAGATCGTCCAAATTACGTGCTAAAACTATATTAATCTACATTTTGATATTCTAGCATCTCTTTATAATCTTTATTTTCCAAAAAAGGGAATTCGGGATGTTTGCTGTAACAATCTGTCGTGATAATAACATATAAACACTACAAATAAGTTACTCTGAATCCAAAAGTCAGGACAGATATTTTGAAAACTGAAACCTAGAACACCATTAAAAATGCTGTAAAAATGCTCAGTGAAGCCAAAATGTAACTTGTCATCTTAAAAGATGAATTTTTAAGAAGTCCCCTTGCCTGGGTCATAAGAAGGGAACAGCAAGGGGAGTTAATTGAATACTGGAGTGTTTGAACTTATAGTCAGAATAAATAAATGACCATTGTTCATTTGACAAACTACCTCTCTCTCAAGAGAAAGATTTTAGAAATGGAGATTAGGAAAAAATGTTGTGAAATATGAAATGAAAACAAATTTGTACTCTCTAAATAATTTTTTTTTGATAATATATCAATTTAGATTATATTTATGCAACATCTGCTCAAAAATGTGTTATTTATTGTTCTGTTAATTTAGGAATGAGTAAAGAAAAATGTCAGAGCTTCACAAGGCATATGAAGAATTTCAGTGATATGTGTACCATGTATAAAATTTTCATAATGTTGAAGACTTTTCTAGTGGCATCTTATGATAGTCATAAAATTTTTGGGACAAGAAAAAATTCCTGTCATAGGCTATTCTTGTGTGTAAAATCTGCCATTGGAGTATCATCTTTCTGCTTATATTTAAGAGGACCTCAAAACTTTATAAGCCAAACTGGTATTCCTGTATTGTAGTCTTTTTATTATTCCTGAAATATATATTTACTTTATATAAACCTAGGTAATGATGTTATATAAAATAACCAGTATTATGAACTGTATGCGTTAATGTAAACATGCCAACTCTATCTTCCTGAAGAATTAACCTGGCCTAATGGTATCTGAATTGATTGAGGGATTGAGGAGCATCATGGAGTGGATTTGGTTACAAATGATAGCTTCTACTAACCTGACTTTTTACGTACAGTGATAAAATGTGGCTGTCAAATTTTTCAGCATGGATTAAGGTAATTATCAAACTGTAATTCAGATTAAGTCTTTAATGAGAATAGATCTAAAGCAACTGTGTTAGAGTTGTGTTCAATTAATGCTGCAGTTGTGACCAGAAATAGGATATTACACTTATTTAGCAAGTTGGTCAGTATGAGGGAAGTTGGATGTAATTTTGGTGTCTGTGGTTTATGCCTGTATATATCTTACAATTAGTGCCTGCATCAAGCTGCAGTCAAATAAGTTCCTCTTACCACATTTTCTCAAATGATTGGAACCCATTGGTACCTAGTACCAGTTAATGATGAGATAATTTTCTGTGGCTCATCTTTAATTGGTGGCATTTTTCTGTGTGCAAGGGTTAATTTCTAGCATAGTAATAAATCATCTGTTTTTTAAAATCTGTCTCTGAGAAAGTAATTAATGGTCTTATCTCCTGAATGCATCTCTTAGCTAATTTTTTTTAATATCTGAGAAGTTTTAGAAGGAAAAAAATATCAACTGCCTGGAGTTAAGCATATTTTGAACATAGAGCAGAGTGGTACAGTCAGCAGCGGAGAGGTAATTTTTGAAGAGTTAAACAGACTATGTAATACATGGAAATACTTCTTCCTCTCAGCCTTTCGTCAGTTCAGTTCACTGTTTCCATTTGTTCAGTAATTGGAGGTACTAAAAGATGAAGGTTTCTCAGATATTTATACATTTTACGCTTGATTTTTATGATCACGGCGCTCAGTTGTCTCAGAGGCCATAAACCCCTGCAGCCCTCAGACCCTCCTCCTCAGCTGTGAGGGACACATTTGAGTGTGTAGATTCATTTTTCCAGTCTTCTGAATAAAATGAGAAACTGTATAACTAAAACTGGTGACAGAAATGCTAACTTACCAGCAATCACATAGGACATGAGGGAAAAGTTTCTGCTTTTTTCCTTATTGATTTAAGCAGACAATGACTACAATTTTGCCACCTACCCAGAATTGGTCCCTGAAATATATTTTTGAAAAGTCAAGGTTTTTTTAAAAATCATTAACGTCAACATTTTCTATTTATGCCTGTGCAACTTTATGGAAAAATAATGTGTTCTTTAGAAAGTGAAAAAATGGACAGAGTGCAGATTTAGTCAAAAGTTCATGCCTGTGCATTACATGGGTATCCCCACCTTCTGCTTGATATTTATTTTGCCCACATGCATTCACAAATACTTGTAAAAACTTCCATGTTGCATAGGAGAAGTTTCGTCACCTATAATGAGTGAACACTATTCTGCATTTTCTGAGGCTCCCTGAGGGACTGCATGTGAAATGGGGGAGCCCTGAGGGAGAAAAACATATGATAATACACAGCTTCTTCCCTGATGAGTGTTTAAAGCTGCAGTGAAATTATAGAAACCTTTTTTCCAGTAGATATTTAAAAGAATGCATGAAGGGGATATGGGTCTTTTTTCACTGCTTCATGGTTTTATAAATACTTCCTTAAAGTATTAGACTTCTTACAAGTTTTTGTAAAGCTTCCTGACAGCAGCAGGTGACATGGAATTACACAGACAGAGTTAAGTTCTCATTTGTAGAAACCTTGGCTTGTACAATGGTGATAACAGGCAAAGGGTACAGTTAATTTTCTCATACACCTTTGGCTGTCTCGTTTCTGAAGGTTAATTTCTTTCTTATGGGACTATTTTTAGTATTTTCAAACCTATAAGCACCTTGTCATAATACCACTTTTCAAATTATGCTGCCACTGAGAATTTTTGTATTTGCATGTAGCATTTGCATCAATCCAGAGACTATAAAGAGAGAATATTTGGGCAATAGTTAGCTTTTTCATTAGAAAAAGGACCATAATTTGCAAATCCAGTAGAGAATTTACTATTGTGAGTCCCTCTGTGTCACTGAATGACTTCATTTTGAAAAGTTGTAAAGCTTCCATTTTTAACACAGAAGAGCTGCAGAGTAATGAAGAGTCTCAAAGCAACTAGGTAAAAATTATATTTAAGTTACTTCTCTGCAGTAGCCCTGATAAGAGAAATATTTCAAAAGCAGATTATTTTTGTATTATGATATAGGTATTCATTTCCAAATCTAACTTTAGGCTATCAAACCTGAAAACATGTAAGTATGTATATGCATGTATATATGCATAAATATATGTTTCCTGTATTTAAGGTTATTTTTGGACGAAGGCTAAACACCTAAAATGCTTGTCTGTGTGTACTCTTTGCTTCTCATCTCTGGACTCCTGTCAGTTCTGCACACCACTAACTTCTCATATGAGCGCTGGAGTTGATTCTTGGGGTTTCCTGCCCTTGTAAGATCTGTACATTTGTAACAAGCAGCACGAGGGCACCACTGCTGGCAAAATTCCCGCCGTGTCTGCCCGGCTGGGAAGCCTTGAGCTCCTCCTGCATTTCCAAACAGTCACTACCAAACTGTCCTCTTACAGTCTCATTTACATGTAGGACTAAGTTATCCGCAACTGACCTGAGCATAAGAACGAAGGCACCCAACAGAAAATTTTCTCACTGAGACTGGAATATTTGCCAGATTTGCTCCAAGTATCACTTATGTCATCTCGGAGTGTAGTGCCAGAGCTGTAGCCATTACCCTTGTTCTGGGGAACTGGACCTGACTTAGATCATCAGACCTTGCTCCAGACTTTGCCATCAACATTGAGGGTCAGGGGGTTTTTTAGTGTCAAATGCTGATTGATTTTAAAACTATGATTTAAAATTGACAAACAGAAAAATTCTATTTACACCATTGATTTAATGTGTGTCGGGTAAGCCAAGCCAAACATCCAGTCTCCCTGTTGGTAAAGCATTTAGAGCATATTGTAGTCTGCAGTCTGCTTGCAAAGCATTTATTTTAAACTCGAAGTTTCTTTGAGTTGACCTGAAGACCAAATAATCCAGTACATGTGTGTTGAGGTGATTTATATACCTTAGTGCTTATTAAGATTCTTGAATTTTATGGGTTTTAATGTGTTGGAATATTCAGTCAAAGTGTGTGTCAAGCTGCATTTGACTAGAATTCAGTTAAGAGGTGTAAAAACATTTTGAAAGAGGTTTTTATTAGTTAAACAAGATTATCAGAAATGTGCTAGGTACATATAAATATTTAGACTTATATTTTTCCAACTACTCATATATTTGTGTAAACTCACATGGGAGATGTAAGTTTGATCCCTTCAGGGAGAGGAAGGACTAAATCCAGTTCCCCTGTTCTTGTGTGAACACACACGTGTATATCTACACAAGTATAAACTAACACGAGTTGAAGAGCTTTTAGAAAAATACAATTCTATTCTCCATGATCGTAGCACATATACTGTTCTTAAAAGCAGAATGACTCCTCTGAAAGTTACAAATATGTTCTTAAATTAAATTTTAAATGGATTGTTTCAGAAACTAATCTCTGGCATGGTTTTTGTTCCTGAACGATTTAATTGAGAGTATAATACAGTTTCCTCATACTTTGCATGTAATGAGATCTCATTGTGTACTTTTACTGAATTCAACAGGCCACCTAATGGAATGTGTTTTGCTGCCTCCACTCTCCTCTGTAATGCTGCTGGCTGTCCCAGTGCTACAGGAAGTCACCCTGCTGCCTGATGGAGGCAGAGACATGAGTGTGAAGCAGCAAATATTTTCACTAAGAGTTGCTTGTACTTTTTTGGGAAATAATGGCAGAGTTTCCAAATAGTCAAGCCAGTAGTATGGCAGGTAAAATTCTAGGTGGATAAAAGTGAAGCAGTGTTATGTTGAGGAAGGGTCCTGTGATGGGTTTTGAGCTGATTGTTACCATTCAGGAACAGCACTTCTGGGTTGACAGATAATAAACCTTTAGTAATGACAGCTTAATTACTTGTGGAAGTCAAGAAAAGTCCTAGAAATATGCTTGTGTTTCCAGAAAAAGGATAGAGAAGAAAACAATGGACTGTTACACTGCCATTCTAATCCAAGATGAATGCTGGGTGCAGTTCTAGATTGTCACCTCTCCCCCTGCTAACAATGTGATGCAGAGGAACAGAAGGTGGCCCAGAGAGGTGCAGCAAAAATGATCAGTGGAACAACTTGAGTAAGCAAACAAAGACTCTTCACGTTGTAGGTGAGGGCGGCGCGATGACGTGTGTGAGATCATGGACAGCGTAGAGCACACAAGGAGGACAATTTAATGGACACCCACTGAATGTCGTGCAGAGCAGGTTCAAAATCAACAGAAGAGACTTGTTCTGCCTACAACACAGAGCTGTGAAACTGCTTGCCTCAGATTAATGTGGATGCCAAAATTTTAATGAATTCAAGAAGTGAGCAGACAAATTCACAGAAAATGAAGCTCTTAGGTATGAAAACAA
This sequence comes from Daphoenositta chrysoptera, assembly GCA_013397915.1. Lineage (NCBI taxonomy): Eukaryota > Metazoa > Chordata > Aves > Passeriformes > Daphoenositta > Daphoenositta chrysoptera. The sequence continues at coordinate 219,228 of VZRO01008067.1, forward strand.
GACAAGAAATTTAGGAATTCCAGGAGCCAGAAAACTCCAGGCAGAGAAATTTAGTAGAAGCAGGAACCTATGCCTTCTTTTTTCTTAAGCTCTTTCTCATGGTTCTGCTTCAGACGGTAACATGGTTCTATATATATTATTGCATGTCAAGTGTATGTATTAAACTGGGAGGAAAATTACGAAAAGAACATGAAGGTCTAGCTCTGCTAAAGATACTGGGCAGCTTATCAGTGGAGAGTCAAAAGCATGGCATTTCATTCAGGAGTAGTAACAAAATAATTCATATACCCTAAAATCTAAGTATAAAATACTGAATGCTAAATGACTGGGTTTCAGACTTCACAATATATTTTGCTTAAATATTAGACTAGAGATAAATAATATATAGGAGCAGATTTTCAGGTGGGCTGACAGAGAGTAAATGGTTTCCAAGAGATGATTGTAGGCTGTCAGAGCCTACATTTCATGGAGAAATCCATGAACTGGGAATGAACTTCAGAGAGCACAGGAGTTGTTCCAGTTTGTAGAATCAAACCTTTCTTTCTAGGAGTATTCATGCATGAGCATTCACAGGTTTTTTTTTGAAGAGCTTTTAGAAGTAAGATTTCTAAAAGATGAGAATCTCTCACACCTGTTCTACATCTCCAACCAGTTCAATGTTGAGATGCTGAGCTCACACAACTCAGATGTGTTGGTTACATTCAACATCTTAAAAAATTCAAAGATGTGTGTGTTAACTCACAAATTCCTAAAAGTTGTGGAATTTTTTTTTGTTTTTTTTTTTCAGTGGAAGTAGGTAGGATTTTTGGATTAAGTATGAAGAGGTGTACAAAAGACCAGTATTAAGAGTGCTGGACCAGATTCTACATGAAAGACAGTGACCATTGTCAAGTATTGAACCAAAGGCTGTAGCAGGTTCAAAGCAGCCTTCCAGATCCTGGTATTACATGTTAGGCATTTTGCTTTAGTTGTGTGGAATTCTGTCCTCTTTTCAGTGCAGTTCTGTCCTCTTGCCACCTGTTTTCAAATTATTCTGATGCATATTCCACCACGTATGCTTTTATCTTGTTGAGTGACATCAACTTCATTGTGTAATTCCTTGTGTTGGGAATGTCATCTTTCATGTCATCTAATGATTCTGAGGGCAGGTCTGGATGGGGAAGTGGTGAGCAGGTACCTGCTGACAGCTTTTTAAGAAGCTTTCCTTCTATTGCCACCCAGGTGGGAACAGTAATAATTGTCTTTTTGGGGACTCACCCATTATGTTATGGAAACAATGAACCCTATAGTCTTTCATCACCACAATATTAGTGTTCACGTTGAATTTCCTGAGTTTACTGGTTTTAAATCAGACAACTAGCAATTTTTTCCTTTCAAATATCATGTTTGATTTGGTTAGACATATGTATCGTAATTTCCTACCTGTATTCAACCAGCAAAATAATATATATCTCTGTTTTAGCACTTTAATCACTACTTCCATCTGAGCACTTTCCTTTTTTAATTAGAATTGTGCAATGGCATACATCTGCTTTGCATTTAGGACTATAAAAATCCAGAAAGCGAAGTTCATTTTCTGCAGTTCATTTTGCAGTCATTGGTTCTTAGAGCAAGGAAAGTTTCAACTACAGACAGCCATTTATTCTTTAAGAATCAGGATACTGTATCAAGAAAGTGATCAAGAGGAGAGTAAGTAATTACGCTTCATAAGATATATTTTTCATTACAATTTCATAATTATTTCAGATATTACATAGTAACGATACAAAAATTGGTTTTATTGAAAAAATATTTAGTCTTCAGTGTTATTTATAATACGTTTGTTGAGGCTTTCTATTAATCTGTGAAAGTAAAGCTGAAATTAATAATTAAACTTCAATAATGTAAAATTTTGCTGAGGTGGCATACTGTACATTGAACAGAATAGACCCGTAGGTGTGTCATACATCATACGTGCATGTCTGGTGACCTGTCTTCAGTGGTTTACAGCCATGGTTCATGATCTGTAGTTCTTACAGTTAAAGATAAGACACCCTTCAGTGGTCTGCTGCATGTCCCCTGTGCTGATGGCCGTCCCTGGAGCCGTGGTGGCCAAGGGTGACGTAACCTCTCTAATTGTCCTTGCTTTTCACAGAGCAATGTCTCATCGTGGAGACACTGACTGCTGTTGGTGCCAGATTTCTGTGATCCAGGCTGAATTATTTTATTTAGCTAGTCACTACTTTTAAATGACATTAGCTAAAAGTAAATAGTGCTGAAGTCTGAAATACTTATAGCTGCTTCACTGGAAAGCCTTAACTGTTCCAGGCAAGGTTTTATGTGTGTTTTATTTTCTGCATGGAATATTTCGCCAAATTAGAAGCCCCTTGAAGTCATCATTTATGTATAGTCAATTGAATTTGTTTCAGAGATTGTAAACAGTTGTCTCTACATATTGCTTTTGTATTGAGTATACTTCAGTCTTTATCCAAAAAGGTTTAATGAAATTTATTCCTCCCAACTTCAGCAGCTACTGTGGCACCAGGCATTGAGCAAGGCTTGTGAGCTTGTTGTCCTCTTCTTTCAGTGGTGACTGTTCTGAGGAAACATCAAGGACGAGAGGAGAAAAAACACAAAATTATGTACAGATAGGGAAGGTCTAAATTTGGCTCTAGGACTGAACTGAAGAAAGGAGAGGGGGAAGATGATTACCCCTGGAACTGAATGCCAGATGCCATAGTTCCTGTGAAACATGGAGTCAAAACCTGTCTGAGCAAATGGCAACAGCAGCTTCCTACTACCACCCATTAGTCTTCTGTAGAGCACCAGAAGCAAATCTACATTGCTAAAGCTAAGATTTGCAGTCATGAAGGTATCAGCATGGTATCCTGTAATGGGATTTTGATTTTAATTTTAATTAGCTAAAAATACAGTAAATTACAGGGTTTTATTGTTTTTTTTAAACCATCATTTCCATTAAAGAATATTAATACAGTCTTTGAAATCAAACACTTGACTTTGAAAGCTGAGCATTCAAAAAAATCTGAAAAATGTCAAAATTAAGATTGTTCAAACTGTTTTAATTTGTCCCTTGTAGGTATGCATAACGATAAGATCTTTAATTATATGATCACATAATTTTTTTGCAGGAGGAATGGTGCCCAGAGAATGAATCAGGGGTGTTTATTAAAGGAAGCTGTTGCTTCCAGAACCCTTGCCTTAATTGCTGCAAAGTGTAGTAATTTAAGCAGAGGGCTGCAGGAATCAAAAGCACTCTCTCCAGGGCGTTTGAAAACTCTATCGAAAGACTGGATTTTACTCTCTCATTTTGAAAGAGGTTTTATGTGTTTCTGGAAGGTCACTTATTTGGAGGTGATCTCTCTGTTTCTGGTTGCTGTGGCACATGGGCCGAGGTACCTGGGCTCTGGGCACAGCTGCATTTGGAATGAATACAAGTGTGCTTTGAATGTGTAAAACGCTGTATAAAGGCAGAGTCCTCTGAAAAGTACAGCCTGAAGTGCCCTGCACTGACGTGGCAATGCCAGGATTGCCAGAAGACTTGTCTGAGTTTTAAGCAGCCGGGTTTTAATCTGCAAAATGGAGATCGCATCACCCTACTGCAGATCAGTTAATTAAATGTTTTGAAGCATTCCTGCTGAATACCATGTAAGGAAATTATATATAATCATATAATACATAGTTACAATATATTGCATATAAGCATATGCAATATATTATATAATAAGGAATCCCATTCTGTCTATCATCCTATTAGGGAAGTTTTGGGAACACTGCTGGCTGACGGGAATAAGAAGAATGAGCAATCACTTTGCAACTAAACAAATGAGGCAGAATGTTACAAATGCTCAGTTCACTCCATAAAACTGAGCATTCCCTTCGTATTTGCAATGACTGCACTAGGTGAGGCAAGGATCCTGCAGAAGGAAAGCAGCATGTAATGATTTAGTTAAAGTTATGTGTAGGTATATGAGTGGTTCTGTCATTTTAAGTGCTCGACTTTCTGCTGTGTTTGGTGGTGGGTTGCCTGTCCATCCCAGATGTGCTGAGGCCTTTTAGATGCAGCTTTGGCAGATTTATTTTCCCCAAAGCATTTTGGGGAGAGGAAAAAAGGATGTTAGAGCCAGATTTCTTGTTTGCTTTATTGTCTTGCCTTGCTGACAACTGATTTTTAATGGAAGAAACTGAAATCCCAAAGACCATTTGTTCCTTGCTTTTTATGAGGAAGGGGGGCGGGGTTTAACTTTTGCAGAGTTGGCACCATAGTGAGTATGTATGGAAATGTTTCAAGGTGAAGAGAGCCATAATGAATAGATTATAGCTGTAATATATTTGATGAGGAAAGAAGAAACATTTTTTCTCCATAAGTCTAATACTTGAAGACAAACTGTTTGATTATGCTTTTGTTTTCCATAAAACCACTCTAAATCTAATATAAGAAATGACACAATTTCCTAAACTAAACAGGACATTTCTTTTTAAAAAATGAAGTATTCATTATCTACATTTGAACTGATGCCTATAAGTTTTGATCCCTGCTCTTAATGATCTCCTTTATGTGTGGCAAATGTAAATACATTGCTATTTTATATTAGTGATCCTCTACATCTAAGCCTCAGAGTAAAAACCAGTCAAGAGAAAAGGCTAAAGTTATTTTCCACTTCTTCCTGTTTTATGCCAGTTCTCACACTTTTTTAAAGTTGTATTTACTGTTTCTCAGGAGAATAAATTCATAAGTCTCTTATGCTTTGGTGAGGGAATACATGTATGTCTTCTATATGGCACAGTATTACAGCATCATTCACAGTAGCTATTTTACTTCGCAAAATCAGTTACAGGATATTCAGTGAATATCAGTTTATCAATTGAAATGGACCAGATACTAGTTTTTAGACAATTTGCCTAAATTTGCTGTTTCAGAAGATGTCAATACCATGGGTAGTGGGGAGTTACTACATTTTTCAAATAGCACTATGTAAAATATGGAAACATTGAATGATTGTTTTAAATTCAAAAGGCTCTTTTGTCATTCTCATGCATGTTTTAGATGAGACATTTTTCTCCTGAATTGGAAGGAAATGAGATAGTAGCCTGTCTGTTCATAATGTTACTCACTTTTCCTGGTTACATGCATTTTTAAATGACTGAAATATCTACTTTAAAAAAAAAGGAGCTAACTTCAGAAGAGCAGGAGTCTGCTTTGCTATTTATCTGCCTTAATAGGCAGTGTTTCACATGAAAGAATCAGTCTGGCTTCTTGTGAACTAACAGTGACGGGATGCAGGTATCATAAAGTACCACGATTATGTGCCTCCCAGGTATAATTCTGATAACCACTGAAGGAGTGCTGCAGCCAAGTCTTGTTGGTTTACCAATCTATACATTTATTCTCTCCTTTAGACTGTATTTTTAAGCATTTTAATAAGAAGTTCAAACTTGGCAGTGAAGAAACAATACCCATGTAGATCTGTTTCATAGTTTAACTTCAGTGTAACAAGACATTTAAACAGATTGTGACAGTAATTTTTTCTTAATGCAGTTTACCTAAAGTTCCTTACATTTTAAGTTGAAATGGCCATAACTAATCTTTTGTGCCTACAAATGAAGACTATTTTAATAATAATCTGCTCCCATGTGACAGAAACATATCTATATTGTCATGCAATCCTTTGTCCAAAGGCTCTTTGCATTATGTTCTCCAGGCTAAGAAAGTAGAGTTACTACTTTTTCATGGTAACTAGGCAAATGTTATGTGAGGTTCCCCGTCTAAGTGATCTCTGTGATTTTTCCTTTCACATTTATCCTGCTGAGTCTTTAATGGGTGTAACTACAAGAGCGTTTTAGCTTGGATCAGAAGCACTTAAGCCATTCTGAATTAAATCTCATTATTGTTCCAGCTTGTTTCTCCGTGATTGCCGTAGCTGGAGCGTGGGGTAGTGTTGGTTACAGGAGGGGGCAGTGGAAGCTGGGCTGGGTGAGCCCACAGTGTGTGCCTGCAGGCAATGACTGCCTCCGTGGGACCCCAAGGGCAGCTGGGCTTCCCCCCCTGAAGGGTGCTCAGATGGGGCCATGGAGTCTTCAGTGCCACAATAATCATAAGTGAGACATACAGCAGTGCTGGCATCTAAACTGGAGCGATGCAGTTGGAATTCTGTCGCTCCACTGCAGCTCCAGCTCTGGAGTTGTCCACTGCCTTCTCTTGTGCAGCCTTATGCTGGGTGTGCCCAGTGAGAGGTCCCCAGCAGTGGTGGGAGCCCAGGAGCTGTCAGGTGTCTCTTGTGTGCCAGCATTACATCCAAGTTGCTCACAAGGCACCGCCATCCCCGTGGGGCAGGAAGCGCTGATAACGTGACTCCACGGAGATGCCCCATGTGTACCCCTTGGCCAGAGTACTGAAAGCTTTGGAGCTCCGTGCTGTCAGTTAAGAGTATATTGATCAGTGTTTTGTTTTTGTCTCTCCACAGTCACCAATTATAACAATGTGGTAGAAGCAAACTCAGATTCAGATGATGAAGATAAATTGCATATAGTGGAAGAGGAAAGTGTAACGGATGCAGCAGACTGTGATGCTAGTGTGCCAGAAGATGACTTGCCAACAGACCATATAGTATTACCAGAAAACAGTGAAAGAGAAGGGAGTACAAACACTTGCTGGGAAGATGAAGGTATGTTCATTTCCACTGATGATATTATGTAGAGAAAGTTTTCTAAAATGGAGATTCAATAGAATTTTTTTTGGTCACATTATTACTGAAATAACGGGTAATATTCACAATCAAAAAAGAAGTTTTATAACATATTTATTATACCATACTTCATGGTCTTCGTTTATTATTTGAAGTAGATTCAGGGGTGGATTAATTCCATTGGCATTGTTTTACAGGAGTTTCCAATGTGTAAATGCAGCATTTCAAAGGCTGATTAGAGACTAGTTACTTGATCTTAGTTTTTTCAAGTCTTTGCCTGGCAGATCTCTGCCATAGCTTCCTGTAAAGGTTCAGGATTGGCTCAGCTTGGGGAGTAAGCAGTTAACAAAAAAACACGAAAAAAGAAAATTCAGATGTTATTTTCTGTCTATTCCTATGTAAAACACAGGCAGAAACAACAACTTTTAGATTACTAGTTTTAGCATTGGCTATGTAAGTCATAATGAATCTTTATTTTGAAAACACTGGACAGAGGTAAATGTTACACATATTATGCAGCAGGTTTAGAAGCTGAAAATTTTAAGCAGACAGGAAATAGGCCTTTTTTTTACTGTGGAATCAGATACTGAGTTTCCTAATATCTCACAGCATGCTTACTTTTGAGCCAAATTGAGATAAATGCATAAATTAGTGGAATTTATTGTGGAATTTGACCTTAATGCCCTGAAAGGTACAGAATGTTTTCCAGCATATCCGTGTTTGTATCTGAACTCCAGCCACAATTGCTAGCATCCACCTTTTAACACTGGTGGTTTAATACGTGGAGCATGACCTCACATCTAAATAAACGGAAAGCAGTCATATGGCCCCTAACTGCAGTCCAGCTGAGAGAGCAGCTGAGAGTTCAAAGAATAGCACAGCTCTGCCTGTTTTTACATCGCTGCTATTGCCAAGGTATGCTGTGCTGGGAAATGAGTCTTTTGGAGCTAAATTATTAGGTAGGTAATTTTCTTCATTTTCCTGTAATGTCTTTGCTCTTCTGCAGGCTATGTGTATCAGAAGTTGTGGTTGCATTAAAATGGGCTCTGTGTAGGCTTGAGCCCTTCAAGCATAGGTGTAGGAAACCTGAAAAGGGGAGGGAAGAAGAGCACTGGCTCACAGACATCTGGGGTCAAGACCTCTTGGACTGGATGTTTCCTGGAGATGTACCCATCACACAGCATCTGAGGCAACTTTCTGGGGTTTTTCAGGGCTCTAAACATGTGATGGCATCTTTTTTGACTCTTTATGTCCAATGTACCATTTTTAACCTTTAAAAATTTGTTTGCTAAAATTCTAAATTCTATTTAATTTTAAATTCTACTGTGGTTGTAGATTTGCAATGTAGGCAATGTTTCTGTGCTTTGGAGTTTGCAACCGAAGACAGAATTTCATTGGTAGCCAGACAAAAGATTAATCAATTGCCATACAGGCTTGCTCAACAACCACAGATTTCCTCTGTAAAAATAATATATTCTGAACCCTCATTTGTAGCAGTCTGGAGGGTTTTTAAAATTTGATAATAAGGGTTTTTTAAATAAATTGTTGAAATTTCTGTCTGCATGAGAAAAGTGAAGGCTACATTAGGTTTTACGGAGCTTTGATTTGCTAGGGTAGAGTACTGTTTACTCTTTTGATAGCTTTCCTAGAAGGAAAGGTATGAGCTGAAAATCACATCATCAGTCTTGGTTGCATGTTTAGAAATATGAAGAGAGAGGTACTGAATACATGATCTCTCATACAGGGAAAGGTACTGGGGTAGATGGTGTGCAACCATCTCCAAGACTGGTGATTACCTTTGGAAGATACAGTCTGCAGCAGTTTTAATAGGTTGTGTTTCATCAGTAAAGTAGTACTCAGTAATTCTGGGTTTAGCTGAACATGACAGAATGAGTTTTTTGCATATTTATTCTGTTCACGAATTGCCAAGAATAGAAACAACACGCATAACATTTCTTTATCAGATTAGTTTCCTTCCGTTTCCAGTCATTCTAACTGAATTTCTAAAAGACCCTAGGAACAGGTGTTTTAAATATAAGGTGTGTTTCTCAAGAGGTTTAACTGAAACAGTCCTATGGGTTTAAAAAAGTGAACCACGTGTATCCTGTACAAGTTGTTGACAGTGTGCCAGCTTTCATGTGTGCAATGATTCTCTAATATGATTTTTCTTTGCTTTAGTTAGAAGTAAAAGCTGTGCTATAATTAAAAGAAAAAAAAGCAGGAATTAAACGTACTGTATTAAAGCTCTTTTAAAAGCATTATTATGTACTGTAAGTGGTTAGCAAACCTGGAGGTCTCAGGACTGGAACTAAGATATCTTTGAAAAATATATAAATATGTTTTGTGTTTAAGCTCTTTCTGGAATTCAAAAATTCCTCTAAGTCATCAAATTTTAGGTTGAGCCTATATGCTCAAAAGTGTGTTCTGACATTTGATGTGTTGTGTGGCCTCTTTTTGATCAAAAAGCAAACAACCAGTCAATATGGCAAGTAGTAAAGAGTGCTTGCTACATGAATATCAGAAAATTAGCTCTGAAGAATTTAAATTAGAAACTCTCTTGATGGGCTTTGGAATTTATTCCCTTCTCTGCAGATAAAGACTGCAGTGGAAATTTCAGTGAAGTTTGTCTTTCTGCCTACAGCCAGAATTTCCACTTTGCTAGTGGTTTCAATTTGATCAGTTATCTGAGCCGTGCACAGATCTTTACTGTCAGCCAAAGACAGTAGTTGTCAGGCATGTTTACTGCTAGTTAACACTGTTCCCTGTCATCTGAAAATCATCAGCGCTTAGCCCTGGGAAGCCCCACTGTGTCTCTAAGCAGTAGCTCAAAAACAGTGATGAGATGTAGAAGTTCAAGAACCTGTTTTACAACTGTTTGGTATGTCCAGCTGTAATACCAGGATGCATATTCATGACCTAGATGCTATTTGTGGAGACCTCTGTAGCTTGAATTTCCCCTGGAACTCAGATCTGTGACTTCTGCTTGGTTGCACAGTGTCTTAAGATCTGTTCCCCCATCATCACATCCCATTCTGTTGCTTCCCAGCATCTGTATTTGTTGTGGGATAACTGAGCTTCTGAGGGCACTATTGCAACATTGCCTTTCTCCTGGAACACACGTAGTTATAAAGGTTGATATCTACTTAATATATTTCAAATTATTAATTATTCCTACAGCATTTCCCTGTGGAAAAGGGTTTCTCCCTTGTAGCTGTTGGGAAAGGACAGTTCCAAACAGAGGTTAGGATTATTAGAATTGAGAGGGGGTTTAACTTCACTGAGATTAATCTGTAATGCCATAAATTCCTTGACATTCCCTTAGGAAGCATAACTTTTATTTGTACTGAAGCCAGTGGAATTTACTGGAGACACGATAATTTAGATTTCCAGAGTGATAACTTACTGATATTCTTCCCCCCGCCCCCCCTTTCCCCATGTAGACCCTATTTCATAATGGAGAAAAATCACAAACCCTCTTTAAAGGAAAATGGTGGGTTGGCATCATGTTTGATTTTAAGAAATTAAATTTTGGGTTTAAATTTGTGTCGCATCCAGTCATCCATCTTACAAACTGAACAAAGTCTGGTACCATGAGCCAAAAATGTAATTAGTTCACAATCCAGAACTGACCAATAAAATACAGGCTGTTTGAGTTTGTTGGGATTTTTTGAGGGGTTTTTTTTTAATATGTCAATTGAAATTAAAGTGAGATTTAAGAGTTACGGTTTCATTTTAAACACATTTCTTGTTTAAAGCAAGAAATGTGTTTAAATTGTAACTATTTGCAGATACCTTGGGTCTGTGGGCTTTGGTCAAAGAATTAACAAGCTTTTCCTTTGAGGAAGCTGGTACTATTTGAGAACTTAAAGTTCTCCTAGGATTTGTCATCTTCCACGTAAAGTAGAAACTGGCTTCTCCTGTATTTAAAAAGCTGGAATGTTCTGGGCTGTTGACTTGCCAAGCTAAAAGATTGTTCCTGCACTGAAGTAGAGTGAAGTAAGGTAAATAGTGTAACAGTTGCCGTTTCAGATCAGAGCAGCTGTGTGCTCTAACCTTCTGCATCACCTAGAAGGCTTTTTCTGCAGTGTAGGTCTGAAGCATCCCAAGTTTCCATAACGAAACTACGAAATAATGCTTTAGTTTCACATACATTAGGGTAGCATAGTACTGATAAAGAGCAAACCAAGAAACATAGCTTTCCTATGTACTTCTGCCATAAGCTAGATACTGACAGAAATATCAGCAGTGGCTTTTCCTATGGGAACTGCCCAGTCCATGCTACCCAATGAACCGAAATGAAGAACAATTTGGCTGTTTATTGATTTGAACCAACAGCCTGTAGTGAGTTAACTCTTCCATGCTGCATCCTTGAAGGCTGCAGCTCAGCAGAGCTGGCAGAGCTGGGGCAGCAGATTGGCTCTGCAGCATTGGTTCTGCAGGCTCACACCGAGTATTGGAATTGATACGTGAAACATATCTGAAGTGCACGGTTGTTCTGAAGGGGGAGCACGTGTTTAAAATCTTTTCCTTTTTTTTTTTT